>CP092865.1:104281956-104479094 GCA_030710605.1 Cordylochernes scorpioides | reverse complement strand
AAGATACTCATCCATAGACGTTTATTTTATTATCTAAAATTGCTAGAAAAGGATTATATTCTAAATTACTCAACAAGTATTAACTAAAATTGTTAGAGATATGATTTAACTCTTTGAGGACGGACGATTCTGTAGTTGCATAAGAGGCAATAGGGGCTGATGGAAGGGCGATATCACGAGATGTTTTACAGGTAAATTAGGTCAGCTAACATCCCCCCAACCCACTGATAGATAGACAAGAAGGTATGGGACAGGATCCCAGTGGACACAAATTCGTGTCAACCGCCAGCGATTTTATATTTAATTTTGAAAATCAAAGATGCGAATTCACGTTACTCGAGTCGAAAGTGTTAAAAAAAACTTAAATACACAAAATTAACAATTAATTAAACAATTAAAAAGGTTTATGGAAATGAGTTTCTTTTTATTTTAAAACCGTCTCAAGCTTTCGGGTATCTCTGTCCTTCTCCAGAACATACATAATGAATACACACACACAACCTTTATTAGGGACTTGCCCCATACAGATTCTCCCAATTGGGTAAGGTAATAATTGTGTTATTTACATAGAAACTGGCTTTACTCTTCATCTCAAAGTCATTCACTTGTTGACTGGTCCTTACATAATGCAGATCTAAAAATATGTATAGTAAGCTATTGCCTTAGATTTGTCATGTATAATGAATAAAACGCTGCCTGTTACCAGTTTGAGGCGGTTTTAAACGGCGTTTCATTCATTGTATATGTTCTGTAGAAAGGACAGAGATGTCTGAAAGATTGAGACGTTTTTAATCAAAATAATTTCACTTTTGCTTTTGATTTTTTTCAACAGATGGGTTTCTTGTAAACATCTAAGGACTATCGAGGTAAGAGAAGTATGTAAGCTCCACAACGCCGACGTGAGTCACTGCGGTGGCCATTAAGAGGAGGGTCTCTGGGCTATGTCAACAACAGAAGGATCTTTCATTCCTCCGCCTGTCCCAGGAAATTCTCATCAACGACCGATTTCCTCTTAACTCGTCGTCGATTTACGGCGTTGACTGATTCCTTGCCGTGCAAAACTGCCTCTTTATATAATCTTACGAATCATATTTTTAATGGTTTACTTGAGTTGTGTTATGGACGTCGGTGGAAGGATGGTCTAAACATTAGTTTTTAGACCGTTACGAATCCTGCATTGGGCATTTATTTCTAATTTAAAACAAAATGCTCCAATGGCTCCCGATTCTTACAAAAGTACAACCCCACCAGTGAGTGCAAGTAACCAAGTTGACTTTTTTTTCTTCCAAAGTCCGCTAAGGAATGAACTTTTTAAAGTAAAATGGTTTACTTGAGTTGCACAAATTTCGCGCCCCGCACCCCGACATTCTTTATCTTTGAAGGAATCATTCAGGATTTTGCGGCTTCCCGCTCGTTAAAAAATAATTAATGACGTTCTATCTCTGCTAGAAGTTGACTTTTTTCTTTCCAAAGTCCGGTAGAGCGATTGAACTTTTTCAAGTGAAATGGTTTACTTGAGGTGCGCAAATTTCGACCCACTTCCGACTTTCTTTCACTTTTATCTTTGAAGGGAACCAATCAATATTTTGCAGCTTCCCACTCATTAAAAAATAATTAGTGACGTTCTTTCTGATAGAAGTTGACTTTTATTTCCTAAAGTCCGAAAGAGTAAACTTTTGAGTTAAACTACTCGGAGTTTCCTCGTTTTCCTCTTTTTAAGTCAAATGGTTTACTTGAGTTGCGCCAATTTCGCGCTACTCCGACATCCTTTATCTTTGAAGGAATCAATCAAGATTTGCAGCTTCCGGTTTCGTTAAATCATGTTCGTTCTGTGCTAGAAGTTGCCTTTTCTTCTTCCAAAGTCGGCAAGAGAGTGAACTTTCTTAAGTCAAATGGTTTACTTGATTTGCGCAAATTTCGCTCCCACTTCGACTTTCTTTACCTTTGAAGGAATCAATCAAGATTTGCAGCTTCCCGCTCATTAAATCATGTTCTTCCTGTGCTTGAAGTTGCTTTTTCTTCTTCCAAAAAGTCGGCAAGAGAGTTAACTTTCAGAGAGTTAACAAGTCAAAAATGGTTTACTTGATTTGCACAAATTTCGCGCCCCGCACCGACATTCTTTATCTTTGAAAGATTCAATCAAGATATTGCAGCTTCCCGTTCACTAAAAAAGAGAATAAGTGACGTTCTCTCTGCTAGAAGTTGACTTTTATTGCCTAAAGTCCGAAAGAGAGTTTCCTCGTTTTCCTCTTTTCAAGTCAAATGGTTTACTTGAGTTGCGCCACACTTCGACTTTCATTATCTTTGAAGGAACCAATCAAGATTTGCAGCTCATTAAATCACGTTATCTCTGCTAGAAGTTGACTTTTTTTTTCTTTCCAAGTCCACTAAAGAGTGAAATTTTTCAAGTGAAATGGTTTACTTGATTTGCACAAATTTTGCCACTCCGACAACCTTTTACTTTGAAGGTACCAATAAAGATTTTGCAGCGTCCCACTCACTAAAATAGAATAAGTGACGGTCTCTCTGCTAGAAGTTGACTTTTTTTTTTTCCAAAGTTCGTAAGAGAGGGAACTTTAATTTTGAATTATTCTGCTTTTCCATCCTAGTTTTAAGAAATACAGTAGAACCTACTCTATACCTGACTTTGTATTGGACTATTCTCCTTTCTTCCCTTAAGGTAAGTTGTGACCCTTGATGGTGTCTGTTTGACAACCATCATGACTGGGTGAGGTAGTATGCCTTTGTCATTAAGGCTGGGAGCACTACTCAGTAGCAGGCCACTGACTTAGCTCCAAAAGAAATGACCGCCTCTGACATGAGGAACAGACGCCATGTACAGTCACTCCTAACATGGTGTACAAACACTGCTCATCCTGTATCCCTGGAGACCTTACAGGGTACTATCAGCATGGCCAGCTGAGCCCAGGTTTTTTTAGTGAGCTTGTTACTGCTCCCCCTCCTTCTTTGTCATCCGGACTTGGGACCGGCAAAGGCGGAGTTATTCTCCTTTCTAATTCCATAGATCGCCTCCCACCCTCTGAAGAATAAGAGTTCGTCGCTTAATTTTTAAAATAGACTTATCGCGCGAAAGGATGAATTTATCTTTTATATATTCGGATTGTCGTTATTGACGACTGTGAAGCGGTATTTGAATGCGGTGGGAAATTAACTTTTTTTTCTCCCAAAGTCCGCTAGAGAGTGAACTTTTTCAAATGAAATGGTTTACATGAGGGGCGCAAATTTCGCCCCACTCCGACATTCTTTATCTTTTTAAATGAATCAACCGAGACTTTGAAGCTTCCCACTTATTAAATCACGTTCTCCCTTCTGGTGGAAGTTGACTTTTTCTTTCTTCCAAAGTCCTGATTTGCCGATCCAATAGCACATACGAAGTAAGTGACATTGTCTCCAGTGGTTTGTTTGAAAAGACAGCAAACACCAACGACACTTTTCTTTTCGCCCGAAAGGATAATTTTATCTTTTATATATTCGGATTGTCGTTATTGACGACTGTGAAGCGGTATTTAAATGCGGTGGGAAGTCTCCGGGTTTGCAGATTCAATGGCACACATGAAGTACGTGACATTGTCTCCAGTGGTTTTTTGAAAAGGCACTTTTCTTTTTCGCCCGAAAGAATGATTTTATCTTTTATATATTCGGATTGTCGTTATTGACGACTGTGAAGCGGTATTTAAATGCGGTGGGAAGTCTCCGGGTTTGCAGATTCAATGGCACACATGAAGTACGTGACATTGTCTCCAGTGGTTTGTTTGAAAAGGCACTTTTCTTTTTCGCCCGAAAGAATGATTTTATCTTTTATATATTCGGATTGTCGTTATTGGCGACTGTGAATCGGTATTTAAATGCGGTAGGGAGTCTCCGTGTTTGCCGATTCAATAGCACGTACGAAATACGCGACATTTTCTCCAGTGGTTTGTTTGAAAAGACAGCAAACACAAACGACACTTTTTTTAGCCCGAAAGGATGATTTTATCTTTAATATATTTGGATTGTCGTTATTGACGACTGTGAATCGGTATTTGAATGCGGTGGGAAAGCTCCGTGTTTGCCGATACAATGACACACATGAAGTAAGCTACATTGTCTCCAGTGGCGTATTTTCCCTCCGAGGAAAGTTTGATGGTTGCTATCTCACCGTTTATATTACCGGGCGATAGCTGGCGATTTTGGAATGTCACGGGATCGTCGCCGACAGTGTTGTGTATTATATAAATGTACTTCAGTAGTACAACCTCCCTCTACCGGACACCTCTCTACAAAGGACAGTTTCCATCACCAATACAGTAGAACAACCTCCATGAGAGGACACCTCTCTACAAAGAACAGTTTCCATCACCAATACAGTAGAACAACCTCCATGAGAGGACACCTCTCTACAAATAACAGTTTCCATCACCAATACAGTAGAACAACCTCCATGAGAGGACACTCCAGCTAGAGGACACCTCTCTACAAAGGACAGTTTCCATCACCAATACAGTAGAACAACCTCCATGAGAGGACACTCCTATTAGAGGACACCTCTCTAACAAAGGACAGTTTCCATCACCTTACAGTAGAAATACCTCCATGAGAGGACACCTCTCTACAAAGGACAGTTTCCATCACCAATACAGTAGAACAACCTCCATGAGAAGACACTCCAGCTAGAGGACACCTCTCTACAAAGGACCGTTTCCATCACCAATACAGTAGAACAACCTCCATGAGAAGACACTCCAGCTAGAGGACACCTCTCTACAAAGGACAGTTTGCATCACCAATACAGTAGAACAACCTCCATGAGAAGACACTCCAGCTAGAGGACACCTCTCTACAAAGGACAGTTTCCATCACCAATACAGTAGAACAACCTCCATGAGAGGACACTCCAGCTAGAGGACACCTCTCTACAAAGGACAGTTTTCATCACCAATACAGTAGAACAACCTCCATGAGAGGACACCTCTCTACAAAGGACAGTTTTCATCACCAATACAGTAGAACAACCTCCATGAGAGGACACTCCAGCTAGAGGACACCTCTCTACAAAGGACAGTTTCCATCACCAATACAGTAGAACAACCTCCATGAGAGGACACCTCTCTACAAAGGACAGTTTCCATCACCTTACAGTAGAACAACCTCCACAAGAAGACACTCCAGCTAGAGGACACCTCTCTACAAAGGACAGTTTGCATCACCAATACAGTAAAACAACCTCCATGAGAAGACACTCCAGCTAGAGGACACCTCTCTACAAATGACAGTTTCCATCACCAATACAGTAGAAAAACCTCCATGAGAAGACACTCCAGCTAGAGGACACCTCTCTACAAAGGACAGTTTGCATCACCAATACAGTAGAACAACCTCCATGAGAAGACACTCCAGCTAGAGGACACCTCTCTACAAAGGACAGTTTCCATCACCAATACAGTAGAAAAACCTCCATGAGAAGACACTCCAGCTAGAGGACACCTCTCTACAAAGGACAGTTTGCATCACCAATAGAGTAGAACAACCTCCATGAGAAGACACTCCAGCTAGAGGACACCTCTCTACAAAGGACAGTTTTTATCACCAATACAGTAGAACAAACTCCATGAGAGGACACCTCTCTACAAAGGACAGTTTCCATCACCAATACAGTAGTACAACCTCCATGAGAGGACACTCCTATTAGAGGACACCTCTCTAACAAAGGACAGTTTCCATCACCTTACAGTAGAACAACCTCCATGAGAGGACACCTCTCTACAAAGGACAGTTTGCATCACCAATACAGTAGAACAACCTCCATGAGAAGGCACTCCAGCTAGAGGACACCTCTCTACAAAGGACAGTTTGCATCACCAATACAGTAAAACAACCTCCATGAGAAGACACTCCAGCTAGAGGACACCTCTCTACAAAGGACAGTTTTCATCACCAATACAGTAGAAAAACCTCCATGAGAGGACTCTCTCCTCTCTACAAAGGACAGTTACATTTGTCCAAAAACCACCCAGAGAGAAACAGTCCTGGATATTTCCACACGCCGCCAGCTATCTTCAATGTTTCTCCTGCTGTGATATCGGACTCTCACAAACTCTACCATTCAATGACAATCGAAGGTTGAACTATGACAAGTTGTTGATGTGCTCCATCACTAAGCCCCGTCTACATATTCTGTAAACTGAACATTTACTGAACTGTGCTTGATCACTGATGGAACCTCTCTTCCAGTATTTAGTATTGAGGTGGGTAACGACAGCTACTTCATTGACCTGCCCACTCTGTGGGAAAGAACTATTGTAGTCCATCGGTGACGGAATCTTTCCTGCAGTGCGCGCTACCAATGACGACTTATATATATATAGATGGAAATTTTGCTGGGAGGAAATTGATCTAAAGAGACAAAGGTCGCCTCTCCCGTCAAAACTAGACACCATCTATTGACCGTCGCCGCAAACAAGCGGTCTCGGGTTGGTAACAAAACCACAACACCAGCTTTGGCAAACTGAGAAGTGTCCACCTAGAGACCATGGTTTCTGGCTAATGGCCCTCGTCAGTCTAGGACGCTAGTTTGTGGCGACGGTCAATAGATGCAGTCTGGTTTTAGACGTCTATTTTGACGGGAGAGGCGACCCTTGTATCTTTAGATTTATATCATTATATAATATTATTTATCCATATTTATATTTATTCTGTATTTAACCTATATAACCTTATATGGACATTGTAATAAATCAGTTTCAATCTCTTCCATAACTTTCTCCTGTTTAATCTGTGTTATTTATTACTTGATATAGCTCTTGTATTACAGTAGAACCTGTCTTGGGGAGTTGTTTCCATTTGGTTCCAAGCAAACATACACTCGCAAGACAGGTTGACTCCGAAGATAGGTTGAATTAAATTGATTACAATGTGTGTGAACCGATAATAATTCAAAGATACTCTTCATATATAGCGTATCACTAGTTTAAAAATAGTTTTATATAAGAGGCAATTTGATAAAGCACAATTTGGATTATAGATTATAGATTCAAGGTAATAAATAAGACCTAATCCAAATAATGTATTTGTGTGTGACGTTTCGGCAACAGCATTGTTGCCATCATCAGACAAAAGAATACATTTATTCTTTTTGTTTATTTATTTTTTTGTCTTTTTCTTCATGTATTCTTTTGTCTGATGATGGTAACACTGCTGTTGCCGAAACGTCACACACTATTAAATTATTTGGATTAGGTCTTATTTTATTGTATAATAATTATCTGTGTTTCTCAGAAAACCATCTTCTTCTTATCTGCTATCTTGTTTACACACTTGATAACAGTAACTATTTAAAACATACTGTGATAAAATTTCTCATTCAGTACTTTTGTCTGAAGATAGTAACAACGTTGTTACTGAAACATCACACACTATTTATTTATTTGGTTTTATTACCTTGTTGTTTGTTTATCCATAGTACACGTGGTACAGGCCATGATATTCATAGTTGGTAGAAGTTTGCGACTGCTTTTACTGTAAGTGTACCACATGTCTAGACATGTGAAAAGCAGTTTGACTTAGAAATATGCCAGAATCCCGTTTGGTTATTTGCACTCGCTGGTGAGGTTGGACTTTTGCAAGAATTGGGGACCATTGGAGCAATTTTTTTTTTAGAAGAAAAAATTGCCCAATGCGAGAATCGAACCCAGGTCGTAGCAGTCAAAAACCAACGGTTTAGACCATCCTTCTACCGACCCCTTTATTACCTTGCGGATGCTCTGATGTTAATAAAATGAGGTTGATTGTCAAATTGTCTAACACCCACCCAATGAGATGAGGTTTGTGATCTCTACAGCCAACTAACCAGAGTGGTGATGTACCAGGTGCCGGGGAGTCTGGCAAGAGCACCATTGTGAAGCAGATGAGGTAAGTGAATGAATGACTGACATCTCCTGTCTTCTTCTTCTTTCTTATCTCCACTCAATCTTATCAGGCTATCAAGCTTGTAGAGCTTTACACTTGACAACCATCATGACTGGGTGAATTAGAATGTTTTTGTCATTAAGACAGGGAGCACTACTCAGTAGCAGGCCACTGACTTAGCTCCAATATGTCTCACATGAGGAACATGTACAGCTGCTCCTAACATGGAGTACATCCTGTATCCTTGGACACCTTACAGGGTACTATCAGCATGGCCAGCTGAGCCCAGGTTGTTTAGTAAGCTTGTTACTGCTCCCTCTCCTCTTTTTCATCCGGGCTTGGAACCGGCAAAGGTGGAGTTTTCACATCTCCTGTGATGATATAGAATGTCTGACCACAGACTAATGGTTTCTCCATCTCTTACTGTGAGATAGTAAACAATACAAGATAAAAATTGTCAAAAGCCTTTTAAAAACTACAAATAGTTTCGTACAATGAGTTTGTTTTTCATAAAGCACAATTTGGATTATAGATTAGAACTACAAAGTAATTAGACCTAATCCAAATAATTTATTAGTGTGTGATGTTTCGGTAACAGCGTTGTTACCATTATAAGACTTTTTTTTTTTAATTCTATTATCTGATGATGGTAACAACACTGTTACCGAAACGCTACACACTATTAATTTGTTTGGGTTAGGTCTTATTACCTTGTAGCTATAATCCAAATTGTGCTTTATTATATAGTTAAACCTGTCTATAGCGCTCCCTCTCTATAGCACCCTATTTTGGTGAGTCCCAAGAGGGAGCGCTATAGACAGGTTCAACTGTAATTGGGATTATAGATTAGAACTACAAGATAATAAGACCAAATAAATAAATAATGTGTGACGTGTAAGTAACAGAGTTGTTACCATCATCAGACAAAAGTACTGAAACTGGATTATAGATTATAAACACAAGATTATAAGACCAAATCCAAATAAATAGTGTGCGACGTTTCAGTAACAGCATTGTTACCATCATCAGACCAGGAAATACTGAATGACAACAAATATCATCAATTTTTTGTTCGTAACTCGGACTCGCAGCAATGTTTTTTAAATAGCATTGTTATCAGTTGTGTAAACAAGATAGTTAAAGGACAAGAAGAAAATTGGTTTTCTAAGAGTAAAGTGCAGTGATAGAAGGCTGGTACATATTCCATGTCCTGTTGTCACTGTCTGACCAGAGATGACATTCTGTGATATCTAACAGCGGGAAAACACGGCATGATACAACCTGAACTATAAACACAGGGTTCCTATATATGGGGGTCGGTGGAAGGCTGGTTTAAACCGTTTGGTTTTCGACTACTACGACCCGGGTTCGATTCCCGCATTGGACACTTTTTTCTGTTTAAAAAAAAAAAAAAAATGCTCCAATGGCCCCCGATTCTTGCAAAAGTCCAACCCCACCAGCGAGTGCAAGTAACCAAACAGGGCTCTGGCACATTTGTAAGTGCATAGTCGAACTGCTTTTCACATGTGTAGACATGTGGTGTACTTACAGTAAAAGCAGTCACTAACTACCCACCAGGATTATCATGGCCTGTACCATATGTAGACATGTGGTGTACTTACAGTAAAAGCAGTCACTAACTACCCACCAGGATTATCATGGCCTGTACCATGTGTAGACATGTGGTGTACTTACAGTAAAAGCAGTCACTAACTACCCACCAGGATTATCATGGCCTGTACCATGTGTAGACATGTGGTGCACTTACAGTAAAAGCAGTCACTAACTACCCACCAGGATTATCATGGCCTGTACCATATGTAGACATGTGGTGTACTTACAGTAAAAGCAGTCACTAACTACCCACCAGGATTATCATGGCCTGTACCATGTGTAGACATGTGGTGTACTTACAGTAAAAGCAGTCACTAACTACCCACCAGGATTATCATGGCCTGTACCATGTGTAGACATGTGACAATGACAATTAAAGGAATTTTATTGACGACCCGTCAATATCAGTACTCAACGAAGAGGATCAATGGTCAAAATTACATTAAGAAATTAGGTGTAGCGCTTGCCGCGGTGACGTCTAGTCTTGGGAGCCAAGGCCTTCCTGAGCTCGGACAACCCGTTGAGGATCCTGGGATGGGAGTCCCGAGAGCGCTCGATGGCCGCCTCGAGGGAGACAGCGTGGTTTTTCTTCAAAATAGGCGAGAGTCTCGCAAGGAATGGCGCCCTAGATTGGGGGTGTAAGATGGCATCAATAATGTCAGTCCAGGTGATTTCCTCATCGACCAAGGATCCAAGGTTGACTTGGGAACTGGGGATCTCTCTGTAAATCCTAAAGATGCATTCATCAGGGTCCGGCGGCAGGTCTTCCTCCATCGGGGCAGGCGGTGGTGACGGAGGTGTCATAGCCGGTGTCGGTTCCTCTTTGTGGGGAGCAGATGGTGTCGGCCCAGCAGGCTGAGGCGCAGGCAGTCTTTGTGGGGAGCAGATGGTGTCGGCCCAGCAGGCTGAGGCGCAGGCAGTGGGAGTGTTGGAAACACTGCGGCTGGTGAGGATGCAGAGGTCTCCTCAGTGGGGGTCATGTCGACATCCGGTGTGTGGGTTGCGGGTCCGAGGGTCTCCTGTGGAGGCAGAGGGCCACACGGGGCAATGAAGTCCGGCCGGGCTGGAGGCGTCGGCTCAGTCGCCGCCGAGCGAGGGCTCGCGGGATCCACAGGTGCAGGGGCCACTGATGGAGGAACAGGAGCCGCCACCTGCACAGATGAGGCCGGAGGCGCTGATGTAGACGGTCGGGGTGCCGTAGATGATGGGGACGCAGCTCGGGCATCTGGTTGAGCGCCGGAAAGCCTGCTAGCTGGGCTGGTAGGCGCCGGCGCAGTTGGCGCGGCCGAAGACTGTCCAGGCAGCCCAGGTGCGGTCGATGGTGGGAGGTTGGTGGTAGAGGGCAGTGAAGCCCGTCTGGAGGTGGTGGACTGCCTAGTGAGCAAGGGGCAGTTTGCTCTTCTGTGTCCCTGGCCGCGGCATCTAGAGCACCTGATCCCGGAGGTCAGGTATATAGGCCAGGCCTCGCCTTTTATTTTTATATCGAGGCGGGCAGGGATGGACTCGATGTTGATTCCGTCATGTGGGACAATACACGCCTCTCGGCGGCCGTCGGTGTAGACGTATCTACCAGCCTTTAGCTGTTTGGGGATAATGGAAGTTACCCGCCCATAAGGTAAGAGGGCGTCGATGACGGAAGCATCCTTCACAAAGAAGGGGAGGTTCCCTATGGTTAATTTAGCAGCTCTTCTGTAGAAGGGGAAGGTCTTGAGGAGCATGCCGTCAACCTTGAGCCCTTCATTGATCAGGCGCTCCGCCAGGGCCTTGTTGGCCAGTCCCAACAGGCAGAGCCCATTCATCTTCGTGACCTGGACGACGTCACTGGTCCCTCCGACCATTTCATCGATTGCCTTGAGAAAATGGTAAGGCTCGAGTTCAGGGCAGTGCTCAACATAGAGACACTGCTCCTCAGTAGAAGACGCCTGCCGCGCCCTGGCCTCCACGATGTGTGCTCTCGTGGTCTTGATTTCTGGTGCCCGAGGCACCCTTTCCGTCGATGATCGTTGACGGCGATTGGTTCCAGAGCGTCGGGCGTTGCTGGAATGTGCGGCTGCTGCAGGAGAATCCGCCGAGCCGCGGCGTCTCTTTTTGCCTTGGACGATGGTGAAGCCGTCCTCGGATGCAGGATTCACATCCTTTGAAGAATTCGCCCAGCTTCGTTGGGCCTTGATGGCGCCATTAAAAGGCGTATCAATCTCAAAGTCTGACGACGTCGCCGAATTTGCATCTTTACCGCCAGCCGGCGAATTTGCAAAATTCTCAGTTGTTCTTAAATTAATAGAAAATTTTTCTGCAAATCGAAATTTGCAGATTTCTCCGCACAGGGATTAGCTTTTTGGCCGTGCCTAACAGGCATTTGTTCGGCGTTGAATGGGCTATCCGCCCATACCAAATTCGTCGCAATCCGCGACATTTTTCCGCCTGCCAGAGGCGAAAAACTCAGGAGCTCGCGCGACGCGTGGCCGCACAGCCGAGTGTAGACATGTGGTGTACTTACAGTAAAAGCAGTCACTAACTACCCACCATGATTATCATGGCCTGTACCATGTGTAGACATGTGGTGTACTTACAGTAAAAGCAGTCACTAACTACCCACCAGGATTATCATGGCCTGTACCATGTGTAGACATGTGGTGTACTTACAGTAAAAGCAGTCACTAACTACCCACCAGGATTATCATGGCCTGTACCATGTGTAGACATGTGACAATGACAATGAAACAGATTTTATTGACCATTCAGTCAATGGTACACTCAAGTCAGTGGGGGGGAGAAAAAATTACAATTATTTACAATAGTTTCATCAGCGGCACAACATTGACCTAAAGTCCGACAATTGGTCGAGAGCAGATTGATCACCGCCTCGAGCACGCTCGATGACAGAGCCCAAGAAGTTCGCAAGGATGCTCCTTTGGTTTAGATGTGCGCCGAGAATATCATTCCGTTCTTCTCCGGAATGCAGAGCCGCACGAATGATTCGTTCCGGTCTGGTCCAACCAAGTAAGGGTATCAGGAAGGTCTTATAGTTCAATTCCTTGAACAGGTCGAGGAGCCACCTCTCACGGGCCTCGTCTGTCATCTTGACTGGCAGTGGAGGCGGATATGCCACTTCAGCTGGTGCTGACTCCTCCCCTTGAGGAGCGGGCGGCGCCGTCTCAGCAGGCCGAGGCGCAGGCAGTGGGGGTGTTGGAGGCACTGCTGGTGTTGTCCTGAGTTCAGCCTTGACTTGTCCGAGGACTTTGTACAAGTTGCTGGCTGCTCCGGGTCTCAGGTCCAGGATTTGCCCGATCAGGCCGACGAGGGCGTCGCACTGCGGAGGTGACAGGAGGGGTCCCTTCCTCTGCGCCTTGGTCCTCGAGGAGAGGAGGTCCAGGACCTCCTCCCGCCCAAGACCAAGGGCGTCCGTCTTAGCGAAGGACACGCTGGGGTGCCCCTCGATGAACGTATCGAGGTCGACTCTCGTTGCGTTTTTTGCCGATGACGTGGAGGACGCAAAGGTCTCCTCCACGATGGGCATCTCCACGTCCGGTGTTGGGGCCGCAGGCTCGCGACTCCCAGGTGTTCGCAGGGACGGAGCAGGGGTCACTGGTGGAGGGGCAGGAGGCGTCTCCTCCATAGGAAAGGCTGGGGCCGCTGGTGGAGATGGCCGAGGTGCGGATGAGTGGAGCGCAGCTCGGGCCACGGGAGGAGCGCTGCAAACCTCCATGGCTGGATTGGAGGGTGTCGGCGCAGGAAGCTGGGCTGCTGACCGCTGAGGCGGTGCAGGGGTGGTCGGTGGTGGGACGCCAGCAGGAGTGGTCGGTGGGGCCGTTCTGGTGTTGTTGGCCAGCCCTGCAAGCAGGGGGCAGTTGGCCCTGCGGTGCCCCTGACCGTGGCATCTGGAACACTTGATGCCGGTGGAGAGATAAGCGGGCCAGGCCTCGCCTTTGATGGTGATGTTGAGGCGGCTGGGGAGCCTCTCGGTTGTCATTCCTTCGTGAAGGACGATGAACGCCTCGCGGCGGCCGTCGGTGTAGGTGTACGGGCCGGCCTTCATCATTTTGGGCGCGATGGATGTGATGCGCCCAAAGGGCCTAAGGGCGTTGATGATGGCTGAGTCCTCCACGAAGAAGGGGAGGTTGCTCACCGTTATCCTTTCCGCTCTTTTACGGAAAGGAAACGCCCTGAGGAGAGTGCCCTCAACCTCAAGGCCGTTGTTTATGAGGCGCTCGGCGAGGCCTCTGTTGGCCAGACCCAGGAGTTGGTGGCCATTTACTTTGGAGACTTGGACGACTCCGGCGGTTCCTCCAAGCAGCCTGTCCAGCGCCCTCAGGTAGTGGAAGGGCTGTAGCTCGGGGCCGTGTTCCAGGTAGACGCAGTGCTCCTCGGAGGAGGACGCCTGCCGCGCCCGGGCCTCTGTGATATGGGCCCTGGTTGTCGGGATCTCCTGTGCCCGGGGCACCGATCGCGCCGATGATTGTACTCGGCGACCACTCCTGGCGCGTCCGCTGTTGGAGGATGGTGTAGCGGCCGTAGGTGAATTCGACGATTCGCGGCGCCTCTTCTTAGTTTTCACGACGGTGAAGTCGTCGTCTGTCCCGGGGTTCACGACTTGGTCACAATCTGCCCAGTTTCTAATGGCAAGGGCAGCGCCGTTAGATGACGATGTAGCCGCTACGCCGGAGATGACGTCAACGCGCGGCGGCGGCCAGATTTGCATTTCCACCGTCGGCCGGCGGATTTACATATTCTCGAGAAATATAGTTTTCTTTATAGATTTCTCTAAGAGAATCGTTTTTCGTTGATTTCTTCCCACCAGTAGGAGATGGGATGCTGGGCCTTCCAGGCTCTTGTCCAGCAGATCCCGAGCTCCCTGGCGATGCCGAACTCGACATGCCTAAATGCATTTTACCGCCCGCCAAAGGCGAAAAAACACGGAGCTCGCGCGACGCGTGGCCGCACGGCCGTGTGTAGACATGTGGTGTACTTACAGTAAAAGCAGTCACTAACTACCCACCAGGATTATCATGGCCTGTACCATGTGTAGACATGTGGTGTACTTACAGTAAAAGCATTAGCTAACTTCCCACCATGATTATCATGGCCTGTACCATGTGTAGACATGTGGTGTACTTACAGTAAAAGCATTAGCTAACTTCCCTCCATGATTATCATGGCTGTGTGTACAGAATCATCCACTGCTCCGGCTACTCCAGAGAAGAATGCCTCCAGTACCGGCCCGTGGTGCACTCCAACACCATCTGCAGTTTCACAGCCATCCTGAGAGCCATGGACCAGTTGAAGATCTCCTATGACTCCCCAGAGCATCACGTAGGTCTGCCGTGTCTGTGAGAGGTGCAGTGTGACACGGCTGTTTTGTGCGTGACTGCCAGGATGATGCAAGGAAGTTGCTAGCTCTCAATGGCAGCAGCGAGGAGACGGAGCTCACTCCAGCACTTGCCACAGTCATGAAACGGCTTTGGATGGATCGTGGCGTTCAACGTTGCTTCAGCCGTTCCCGGGAGTATCAGCTCAACGATTCAGCATCTTAGTGAGTCTGTGTAACTTGTCTGATGATGGAATTCTTTCACTTACAGTATTGTCCTCCCAAGAGAACAACCAGATTTCCAGACTTAAGTCATCTACGGACAATGACAGAATGGTTGCAAGGTACTATGTACTAAGTGTCAACCTGCAACCCCAAAACACATCAATGACTTATAAGGCACAATTTGGATAATAGATTATAAACACAAGGTAATAAGACCAAATCTAATGATAAGGTACAATTTGGATTATAGATTATAAACACAAGGTAATAAGACCAAATCCAAATAAATAAATAGTGTGTTACATACCAAATGAAGCAATCAAAGTTTTACCTGACGAATATTTGATTCTATTAACAAATATATACAACAAAATATTGACGACATCCTCGGTTCCATCAATGTGGACTAGAACAATTATTCATCCTATTTTCAAAAATGGCGACCCAAATATACCATCAAACTATAGAGGAATATCATTGTTATCCAATTTATCAAAGCTCTTTACATCCATATTAAAGACAAGATTGAATAATTGGATTGAAAAAAGGGGAATCTTAGCGGAAAACCAAGCGGGCTTCAGAAGTGGATATTCCTGTCAAGACCATATTTTTACCCTTACCTCACTGATACAGATGACGCTGAGCCGCAAAAGGAGGAAGTTATATGCCTTCTTCGTAGATGTCAAAAAGGCCTTTGATACAGTACCACACTCCCTGCTTTGGAAAAAGTTGACAGTTTAAGGTTTAAGTACCCGATTTATCAGCCTTATACAAAGCTATTATAATCAAATGTCAGCAACAATAAGATGGAACGGATCACTTACAGAATTTATAAAAATACAAGCTGGTGTTCTACAAGGTGAACCCCTGTCACCTTATCTATTTATCCTTTTTCTAAATGACTTGGTTTCTCTGTACGATGACGCTGATTTGCCAAGTATTTATTTACCGAATTATGGAAATATACATCTCCTTCTGTTCGCAGACGACATCGTACTTCTCGGAGAATCCAAGATAAATTTACAAAAAAAAGATCAATGTACTCAGAAAATACTTCGAAGATAATTTTTTAACGCTGAATCAGAGCAAATCAAAGGTTATGGTGTTTAGAAATGGAGGTCGAAAGGCCCGATTGGATGTTTGGTTCTGGGGACAATTGCCTCTCACTATAACATCTAAATACACGTATCTGGGTTACCAGCTGACAGCGTCAAACTCAACTCAACAGGCGGCAAAGCATTTTAAAAATAAGGCGCTAAATGCTATTAATGCGGTCTGGGCAATATCGACTAAAACAAGAATCAATTCTATCAGATCCTCACTCAAGCTTCTAGACTCAATGGCTCTGTCAACCTTGCTCTACGCAGCTCCAATTTGGGCAAACAACCAAAAAAACTTGGTTGACATGGTACAAGACAATTTCTTACGGAGACTTCTAAATTTACCCAGATATACTCCTGGTTTTATTCTACCTATGGAGTGCGGAAGAACGTCACTGGGAGTTACGGTGCTGAAACTTACACTCGGGTTTTGGCTTAGAATTCTAAAAATGAACAGCAGCCGACTCCCCCATATATGCTTAGCTCAACTATATGAGATATCAAGAAATAGAAATATATATATTGGACTTGCGGAAAGTTTGGCCAACATACTCAACTCAACAGGATTTTCTTGGTTAATTAACTGCAACGATGCAAGGATTATCCGGCAAGAAATACCTTTAATAACTAAAATTGCAATAGAACAATCTATTCAAAGTGACCAGGCAAAAATAGATAATTCTAAATTCTACCCTCACTATAAGTATTTACACAGTTCATTCCGAATTGAAAACTATTTACTTAGCAACTTTCCATTCCCAGTAAAACGCTATATTGCACAACAGAGAATACTATATTCGTTTTTCAAGGAAACCATACAAACATTTTCAAAGAGGGTGATAAGATTTGTGATCTCTGCAAAGAAAATATGGAAACTGAACTATCTCATTATATCTATGAATGCCAAGATATATTAGTGAGGAGAGAAGGACATTCTTTTCAATGGTAGACACCAGCCAACTTAGGTCAATCCAAATGATGTTAACCAGTGCCCAAACAAGCAGACTAGTTGCTCAGGCCCTATATAATTTTTACAAGGCAGTAGGTGTAAAGAGGGAGAAAAGAGAACTTGGAAGCTATTTTTCTTACACCTCAGAATGATGACAAAACATCGAGGAGTCGACCTTTCATATTAAATCTTACTTTTCCTTATTACTAATAATTGTATATAGTTGCGGAACTACTGGTTTCCTGTGCTGCTCTTTTCCTGATATTGCACCTTGTACGGAGAATCTGTATAAGACTAATGTCTTAATAAAGGCTTTGTGTGTGTGTGAAATAGTGTGTGACGTTTCGCTAACGGCGTTGTTACCATATTCAGACAAAAGTACTGTGGTAAAATTTCTCATTCAGTACTTTTGTCTGAAGATGGTAACAACGCTGTTACCGAAACGTCACACACTATTTATTTATTTGGATTTTGTCTTATTACCTTGTGTTTATAATCTATAATCCAAATTGTGCCTTATCAGTATTATAAATTACTTTATGTATTATTTACGAACGAAAAAATATGTCCAGGGTAGCCTAGTGGACATGGCATCTGCCCGGTTAACGGAACATTGTGGGTTCTTCGATATTCATCCCTGGACACCTTTATTTTTCCGTTTTATCATTACTCTTCACAAATCATCCTTTCATACCTAAGGTTAGAAATAATCGTTATTTCTCCTTAATAGATTATAAACACAAGGTATACAGTAGAAAAACCTCCCTTTAGCGGACACCTCTCCACAAAGAACAGTTTTCATTTACAAAATTACCATTTTTACTATTTAGCAACTCTCCAGTAAAAGGACACTTCTCCCTAAAAGACACTTTGGCTCTGTAACTAGGTATTGTCCTTTACAGAGAGGTAGTTCTACTGTATTTAGCAACTCTCCAGTAAGAGGACATCTCCCTAAAGGACACTTTGCCTCTGTAACTAGGTGTTGTCCTTTACAGAGAGGTAGTTCTACTGTATTTAGCAACTCTCCAGTAAGAGGACATCTCTCCCTAAAGGACATTTTGGCTCTTTAACTAGGTGTTGTCTTTTACAGAGAGGTAGTTCTACTGTATTTAGTAAATCTCCAGTAAGAGGACACTTCTCTCTAAAGGGCACTTTGGCTCTGTAACTAGGTGTTGTCCTTTACAGAGAGGTAGTTCTACTGTATTTAGCAACTTTCCAGTAAGAGAACACCTCTCCTTAAAGAACACTTTGGCTCTGTAACTAGGTGTTGTCCTTTACAGGGAAGTAGTTCTACTGTATATCTATATATAACAAAGAGGAAACTTACTCATTGTGGTTAAATTTCAGCTCCCCCAAGTAGGATAAAATGTGAACAATGGCATCCCCCCCATTATCTCTAGCCTCTGAGACAAAACCACCAAACTGACTGTAGAAACATTCCTTGGCATCTACTCATCTCATTGTTCAAACTTTGCTGCAATTCCACCCAAGAGGTTTCAGGTTTCCAGTTTATTTCTGTCACCTTTGCTCCTGTTACCTATAAGTATTGTCTTTTGAAAAAGGAGGGGGAGCAGTAACAAGCTCACTAAAAAAACCTGTGCTCAGCTGGCCATGCTGATAGTACCCTGTAAGGTCTCCAGGGATACAGGATGAGCAGCGTTTGTACTCCATGTTAGGAGCGGCTGTACATGGTGTCTGTTTCTCATGTCAGAGGCGACCATTTCTTTTGGAGCTAAGTCGGCCTGCCACTGAGTAGTGCTCCCTGTCTTAATGACATTCTACTTCACCCAGTCATAATGCTTGTCAAAGCTTGATACCCTAATATGATTGAATGGAGATAAGAAAGAAGTATTGTCTTCTAAATTTTTTAACTTTTTTAATGAAATATTCCAGTTGTTTGGCATCTACATAACTCTTATACCAAACTGTTCCTTACCAATGGAACCTAGAAACAATACTGAAATGAAGAGAAGCAGATCATATTTTTGGACACTACAAATTATGAGAGAATGGGAGCAAATATCTCTAGAAATGCAGTAATACAAACTCTGTAAAGGACAACACCTAATTTCTCAAACAGTTGGAGTAGCATGCACAATGGAATTTGTGTAATCTTTGCATAAGGAGATAAGAAATGACTAATTGCAGCGCTAATGTGTCCTTTAGGGAGAGATGTCCTCTTACTGGAGAGTTGCTAAATACAGTAGAACTACCTCTCTGTAAAGGACAACACCTAGTTACAGAGTCAAAGTGTCCTTTAGGGAGAGATGTCCTCTTACTGGAGAGTTGCTAAATACAGTAGAACTAACTCTCTGTAAAGGACAACACCTAGTTACAGAGCCAAAGTGTCCATTAGGGAGAGATGTCCTCTTACTGGGGAGTTGCTAAATACAGTAGAACTACCTCTCTGTAAAGGACAACACCTAGTTACAGAGCCAAAGTGTCCTTTAGGTAGAGATGTCCTCTTACTGGAGAGTTGCTAAATACAGTAGAACTACCTTTCTGTAAAGGACAACACCTAGTTACAGAGCCAAAGTGTCCTTTAGGTAGAGATGTCCTCTTACTGAAGAGTTGCTAAATACAGTAGAACTACCTCTCTGTAAAGGACAACACCTAGTTACAGAGCCAAAGTGTCCTTTAGGTAGAGATGTCCTCTTACTGGAGAGTTGCTAAATACAGTAGAACTACCTCTCTGTAAAGGACAACACCTAGTTACAGAGCCAAAGTGTCCTTTAGGGAGAGATGTCCTCTTACTGGAGAGTTGCTAAATACAGTAGAACTACCTCTCTGTAAAGGACAACACCTAGTTACAGAGCCAAAGTGTCCTTTAGGTAGAGATGTCCTCTTACTGGAGAGTTGCTAAATACAGTAGAACTACCTCTCTGTAAAGGACAACACCTAGTTACAGAGCCAAAGTGTCCTTTAGGTAGAGATGTCCTCTTACTGGAGAGTTGCTAAATACAGTAGAACTACCTCTCTGTAAAGGACAACACCTAGTTACAGAGCCAAAGTGTCCTTTAGGGAGAGATGTCCTCTTACTGGATAGTTGCTAAATTGTAAAAATGGTAATTTTACAAATGAAAACTGTCCTTGTAGAGAGATGTCCTCTCATGGAAGTTGTTCTACTGTATATAAAATTCATTTATTTCTAAGAGAAGGGAGTAGCTGTGAGGTGAGGTCCAGCCCTCTTTAACTCAATTACCAGATCCCAGCTGTCAGCGACCAATCCATCCTTCAATGTCAGTCTGCCCTTCAGGTCAATTCCATCCGTCACCTCTCCTTTTGGGAGGCTTAGTCATCCGCCTCGTTATTGGCCGTACCTTCTCAAAGATAACAGTATAACCTTCTTTTAGCGGACACCTCTCTACAAAGGACAGTTTTCATTTACAAAATTACCATTTTTACTATTTAGCAACTCTCCAGTAAGAGGACATCTCTCCCTAAAGGAAACTTTGGTGCTGTAACTGTAACTTCACCATTGTGTAAATAATTGAAGATATATATATAAACACAAGGTAATAAGATCAAATCCATTTTGGATTTGGTATTATTACCTTGTGTTTATAATCTATAATCCAAATTGTACCTTATCATTAGATGTGGTCTTATTACCTTGTGTTTTTAATCTATAATCCAAATTATACCTTATCATTAGATTTGGTCTTATTACCTTGTGTTTATAATCTATAATCCAAATTGTACCTTATCAATATATATAAAGTTAAACCTGTCTATAGTGCCCCCTCTAAATAGCGCCTTCCTTTCTATAGCGCCTGATTTTAAATACGTAGTATGATGCGATTTACATTAAAAGTGACCTGTCTATAGCACCCCCTCTCTATAGCATTATTTTGGTGAGTCCCAAAAGGGGGCGCTATTGACAGGTTTAACTACATTAAAAGTGACCTGTCTATAGCACCCTAATTTGGTGAGTCCCAAGAGGGGGCGCTATAGACAGGTTTAACTGTATATGTTTTTAAAAAATAAAAATGTTTGCATTTTTCAGATTATATAATATAAAGGAAAACATTTGTCCTTTACACATACAACAACTTTCTACGATCCATACTGTGATGAAAGTACTGTAATGTCAATTGGAGTAGTTGAGTCCGATGTAGGAAGTCCATACAGTGTTGTGTGGTGGACCCCAGCTACCTGGATGCCCTGGACCGGATCTCACAGCCCGGCTACATCCCCACCCAGCAGGACCTGCTGAGGACCAGGGTTAAGACCACCGGCATTGTGGAGACCGACTTCACCTTCAAAAATGTCCACTTCAAGTAGGTCACCTCTGGGAACCCCCTTTTTTTCTTCCTTTATTTGCATAAAATTAAACCTGTCTATAGCGTCCCCTCTAAATAGCACCTCCCTCTCTATAGCGCCCAATTTTAAATACGTAGTACGATGCGATTTACATTAAAAGTGACATGTGTATAGCACCCTATTTTGGTGAGTCCCAAGAGGGGGCGCTATAGACAGGTTTAACTGTACATTAGAAGTGACCTGTCTATAGCACCCCCTCTCTATAACACCCTATTTTGGTGAGTCCCAAGAGGGGGCGCTATTGACAGGTTTAACTGTACATTAAAAGTAACCTGTCTATAGCATCTCCTCTCTATAGCACCCTATTTTGGGGAGTCCCAAGACGGGATGCTATAGACAGGTTTAACTGTATTCTGTTTATCCACAATACATATCCATAATAATTTGACCAGCCTTGAGTTAAGTTCTTAGAAAACCTACAGTATGTGACACATCTGTTATATTTATACTACATAGGGAGTGGAGTCTCTTGAAGGAGTCTGTCATAGTTTCTACCCTGGAATATGCAAATTCCTCAATTTGCATAGTCTGTTTATCCACTATATATCTCCATAGTAATTTGACCATGGATAATATAGTTCTTAGAAAACCTACAGTGTGTAAAACACATCTGTTTTATTTATACTACATTGGGAGTGGAGTCTCTTGAAGGAGTCTGTGTCATAGTTTCTACCTTGGAATATGCAAATCCCTAAATTTGCATAGTCTGTTTATCCCCTATACATCTCCATAGTAATTTGACCATGGATAATATAGTTCTTAGAAAACCTACAGTGTGTAAAACACATCTGTTATATTTATACTACATAGGGAGTGGAGTCTCTTGAAGGAGTCTGTGTCATAGTTTCTACCTTGGAATATGCAAATCCCTTAATTTGCATAGTCTGTCTATCCACTATATATCTCCATAGTAATTTTATCATGGAAAATATAGAGTTAAGTTCTTAAAAAACCAACAATTTTAACACCTAAAACATTGTTGTATGTAAACTACATAGAGTGGATTTTTGAAGAAGTCTGTGTCATAGTTCTACCTTGGAATATGCAAATTCCTCATTTTGCATATTCTGTGTATCCACTTTACATATCCATAATAATTTGACCATGAATGATACAGAGCGTTAAGTTCTTAGAAATCTTACAGTGTGTAACACATCTGTTATGTTTATACTACATAAGAGAGTGGAGTCTTGGCATGTATATTTATTTGTTTTCAGGATTGATAAGGCACAATTTGGATTATAGATTATAATACCAGAACTCAAGGTAATACGACCAAATCCAAATAAATGTACATAAAGACAAAAGTACTGAAATGTTTTGTCTGAAGATGGTAACAACATAGTTACCGAAATGTCACACACTATTTATTTATTTATTTGTATTTGGTCTTATTACCTTGTGTTTATAATCTACTAGACGGGTGACCCGGGCTTCGCCCCGGGATTGACCTGTGTGCATATCTACCCGAGTGATATATATTTAGATAAGATTTTTAAAAATAATTGTTTGTTATTAGCATTATCTATTTGTTTGCATCAGCATAAATTAAAGGAGGTCGGTGGAAGGCTGGTTAAACCATTTGGTTTTCGACCACTACGACCCGGGTTCGATTCCCGCATTGGACACTTTTTTCTGTTTAAAAAAAAAAATGCTCCAATGGCCCCCCGATTCTTGCAAAAGTCCAACCCCACCAGCGAGTGCAAGTAACCAAACGGAGCTCTGGCAAATTTGTAAGTGCAAAGTTGAACTGCTTTCACATGTGTAGACATGTGGTGCGCTTACAGTAAAAAGCAGTCGCTAACTACCCACCATGATTATCATGGCCTGTACCACGTGTACTAGGGATAAGCAAAAAAAAAGCATAATTTAATCGTTGATAGAGGGCGCTGTTCATGAGCTAAGTAGAATAATTTGAATATATTGTTTTAATAATTGATTTATATATTTTTTAAAATAGCCTATCGTCTTCCCCATATTTTTTTTACCTATGTATGGAAATTTTGGTTTGAATTAGTGAACTACTGCGAATTTGTATACCGGACATACAAACATTGATTTTTATATATATAGATAATCCAAATTGTACCTTATCAATCTGTTATCTTGTATAAACACTTTATAACAGTAGTATTTAAGAACTTGCTGTGATATTTTTTCTCATTTATTCTTTTGTCTGATGATGATGGTGACAATGCTGAAACATCACACACTAATAAATTATTTGGTCTTTTTTTCTTGTGTTCTATTCTCCTATTGAACTGGCACATACTCAGTCACCTAGTTTCTGGTTAGAAGAATAATTTAAACAGTTTTTTCCTCCCAACCTATCACAAAATTCATTTTGTGTTAATATACTCGATATGTTAAAATTACAATTATATTCTCACAATGAGTATCTTTTTTATTTAAAAACGCTAGCTTTCAAGCGTTATTCGCTCTTCAACGGGCTTACAAAAATATCGACTTGAAGAGCGAATAACGCTTGAAAGCTAGCGTTTTTAAATAAAAAAGATACTCATTGTGAGAATATAATTGTAATTATAATACTTTTTCACAATTTTAAAACACATATCCTTTCAAACCTGTAATGTTTTTTTTTTGTAACATTTCTGATGAAAATATGGAAAATAGTAAGACAATTTGAATTTGGATTAGATCTTATTTTCTTGTGTTGTTTTCAGGATGTTTGACGTGGGTGGTCAGCGTTCCGAGCGCAAGAAGTGGATTCACTGTTTCGAGGATGTGACGGCCATTATTTTCTGTGTGTCGCTGAGTGGGTACGACCTTGTGCTGGCAGAGGATGAAGAGATGGTAGGTTTGACCAGTCATTCCATCTGTCTGTCCGGCATATTGACGTCCCCGTGGTGTTGGACAGAACCGCATGATGGAGAGCATGAAGCTCTTTGACTCCATCTGCAACAACAAGTGGTTCATCAACACTTCCATTATCCTCTTCCTTAACAAGAAGGATCTCTTCATGGAGAAGATCAAGAAATCTCCGCTCACCATTTGCTTCCCAGAATATAAAGGTAGCTTGTCTCTCTATACCAGGGGTCGGCAAACTGCAGATTACAAATCACATGCGGTTCTTTATATAGTTCCATATGTAAACTTTTTTTTTGCTTATCCCTAATACATGTGGTAAAGGCCATGATAATCATGGTGTGTAGAAGTTGGCAACTGCTTTTACCGTAAGTACACCACATGTCTACACATAGTAAAGACCATGATAATCATGGTGGGTAGAAGTAGGCGACTACTTTTACTGTAAGTACACCACATGTCTACACATGTGAAAAGCAGTTCGACTTTGCACTTAACAAATGTGCCAGAGCCCCTGTTTGGTCACTTGCACTCGTTGGTGGGATTGGACTTTTGCAAGACTCTTGGGCCATTGGAGCATTTTTTTTTTTTTAAACAGAAAAAAGTGCCCAATGCAGGAATCGAAGCAGTCGAAAACTAACGGTTTAGGCCATCCTTCCACTGATCACCATATGTAAATATTATTTATGTGAGTACTGTTTATTGTTGGTAAGGAAATAATTGTGTGGCTCTTTAAAAACTTTGAAATTTTGTAAATTGTAATTTTTGTCTCTTTCGACTCAAAAGTTTGCAGACCCCTGCTCAAGACTGTTGTCCTCTTCACTGTGTGTTGGACCCTATTTGTTTATGTAAATTTCTTATTTATACTATGCATAGCACGCCCATCTGTTATAAGAAATGAGAGGACACTCCCGCTAGAGTACACCTCTCTACAATGGACAGTTTCCATCACCAATACAGTAGAACAACCTCCATGAGAGGACACCTCTCTACAAAGGACAGTTTCCATCACCAATACAGTAGAACAACCTCCATGAGAGGACACCTCTCTACAAAAAACAGTGTTCATCACAAATACAGTAGAACAACCTCCATGAGAGGACACCTTTCTACAAAGAACAGTTTCCATCACCAATACAGTAGAACAACCTCCATGAGAGGACACCTCTCTACAAAGAACAGTGTTCATCACCAATACAGTAGAACAACCTCCATGAGAGGACACTTCTCTACAAAGGACAGTGTAATCACCAATACAGTAGAACAACCTCCATGAGAGGACACCTCTCTACAAAGAACAGTTTCTATCACCAATACAGTAGAACAACCTCCATGAGAGGACATCTCTCTACAAAGGACAGTTTCCATCACCAATACAGTAGAACAACCTCCATGAGAGGACATCTCTCTACAAAGGACAGTTTCCATCACCAATACAGTAGAACAACCTCCATGAGAGGACATCTCTCTACAAAGGACAGTTTCCATCACCAATACAGTAGAACAACCTCCATGAGAGGACACCTCTCTACAAAGGACAGTTTCCATCACCAATACAGTAGAACAACCTCCATGAGAGGACATCTCTCTACAAAGGACAGTTTCCATCACCAATACAGTAGAACAACCTCCATGAGAGGACATCTCTCTACAAAGGACAGTTTGCTCTGTAACTAGATGTCCTTTACAGAGAGGTAGTTCTACTGTATTCATCAAATCTCCAGTAAGAGGACACCTCTCCCTATAGGACATTTTGCTCTGTAACTAGGTGTCTTTTACAGAGAGGTAGTTCTACTGTATTTAACAACACTCCAGTAAGAGGCCACCTCTCCCTAAAGGACACTTTGGCTCTGTAACTAGATGTTGTCCTTTACAGAGAGGTTGTTCTACTGTATTCAAAAATCAAACAGTTAAAATGCTTATTTATATAATTTCTACTGTAGATTCAAGCTTACAGTTGTGACTTGCAGGAGCCAATACCTTTGAGGAAGCCGGGGAGTACATCAAGATGAGGTTTGAGAACCTGAACAGACAGAAGAGCAGGAAGGATATCTACTCCCACTTCACATGTGCCACAGACACCAACAACATCCAGATTGTCTTTGACTGTGTCTCTGATGTTATCATTAAGAAGAGTCTCGTGGACTGTGGACTCTACTGATTGACTGGTGAAGGTAAGTTATCTATTTTATAGATGGAAAATCTGCTGGGAGGAAATTAATCCATAGAAGCATAGGGCGCCTCTCCCATCAAAATAAACGTTAAAAACTGAAGCCATCTATTGACCATTGCCGCAACTAGCGGCCTCGGGTCGGTGATAAAGCAACAACACTGACGAGGGCCATTAGCCCGAAAAAATGGTCTCTAGGTGGACGCTTCTCAGTTTGCCAAAGCTGGTGTTGTGGCTTTGTCACCGACCTGAGGCCGCTAGTTGCGGTGACGGTCAATAGATGGTGTCAGTTTTTGATGTTTATTTTGACGGGAGAGGTGCCCTATGCTTCTATGAATATATCTATTTTGATAAAATATTTTGAAAATTATTGGATATATCTAACAAATATCCTTACACATGAGTGATGTTATTCGGGTCTAGAAAGTCATAGAAAAATGCTACAAACAAGAAAAAAAATCCGTATTGGACACTTTTTTCTGATTAAAAAAATGCTCCAATGGCCCCTGATTCTTACAAAGGCCAATCACACCAGAGAGTGCAAGTAACTAAACGGGGCTCTGGTACATTTGTAACTGCAAAGTTGAAATGCTTTTCACTTGTCAACACATGTGAAAAGCATTTAAACTTTGCACTTAGAAGTGTGCCCAGAGCCCCTTTTGGTTACTTGCGCTCTCTGGTGTGATTGGCCTTTGTAAGAATCAGGGGCCATTGGAGCATTTTTTTTTAAATCAGGAAAAAGTCCCCAATGTGGGAATTGAAACAGAGTCGTAGCGGTCGAAAACCAACTGTTTAAGCCATCCTTCCACCGACCCCTTCTTAAATTGTATTGTTAGCAAGTGTTAGGAGTTGTTATACCATCACTAGACAAAGACTAAAACAACACTGTTACCGAAATGTCGCACATTATTTATATATTTGCATTTCGTCTTATTTCCTTGACTTTAAAAAAATGTTAGTCGACTCTCTATAATTTGACACTCGTAATTTGAATCTCTCGATAATTTGAAATGTTTTCCCTTGAAAAATACTCGATAAGTTGGATAAAATCAATATTAATTGGTCCCCTCGGTAATTTGAAGTTGAAGGAATAGTATCTTATCACAAATGAACATTTGTGAATAACTGTACAACATGTTTGAAATAATAAATCATGAATTTTGATCAAACTCTTTTTTTAGTTGATTTTATTAATATGTAAGATTCTATCTGAAAATATGAGGGAAAATGTTGCCGGCGACTTTCTCAAGCCAGAACAGCCCGTGAACTAACTAATAACTAAACAAAGAGCTCAAATTTCCCACGCCGAGCGAGGCAAGGAGATCTCTTACTACCTTACACTTCTACACACCACAGAACCGACACAAGTAACAATTTCTTCTCAGCTCTCACTACTATCGAAATTTCATTGGACAATGATAGACTGAAGTCGCTCACTCAACAAAAAAAATTACAGATTTAGTTTTAAAATGAACATTTATGAATAATTATTACAAGTGTTTTAAAATAATTAATCACAAATATTGAGATCAAACACTTGTTTGAAAGGGAAAGACCCGAAAGTTCCCAATAAATTTGCTACTTTAAAAACTTGCGGTGAGTCACTTATTTAAACTTGTATCAACATAATATGCATATCTCGAAACTTCAAACTGTTGTTTACTTGATTTTTTACCTCTCTCTCCCTCTTGGTTGTTTAAACTCCTGTTATATTGAACTCTTGATAAATTGAACATTTTTTTCTGGTCCCTTGAGTTTCAAATCGTCGTTTTGTATAGATTGGTCTGCCGCTGTTTTTAAGAGCCCTGTAATCGCGCTCCTCAGCGTTTCAGGATCATCACAGGAAACAAGTGCAGGGGATCCATTATTGTTAAGCAGATTGGTGAGCTTTTTAATGAAACCGATGGGTGTGCCCGAAGCATTAGACAGTTCCAGTGTTCTATTAAAACATATACGCGGCAATCTGTCACTGCTCATATTCAACACCCGCAGCCAATACTTCAGGGTTAATTTTAAGGCTGTTACACTCAATGAGATACGACCGGTTTCTAATCTGATTATGTAGCCTGGAGTGTATCTGGGCAGATTCACGTAACTCACACAAGTGTTGTTGTTGTTACAGTGCCAAGCCATGCTTTCTTGCCTCAAGTGTGCCATTTCCAATTGTGCCCCCACCTACGAACAAAACCTTCTTTCTATCTTTCCAATTTTGTTTTATTTTATTGTTTTCATTATGGCATTTGTATCAAAGTCTGTTATTGGCTGTGCCTATAGCAATTTTTCTCTAATCTTTACAAACATAATCTTTCCGAGCTTGTCTACATAACTTTCACCACCAACAACGGCAATAAGTTTTTATACAAATGTAATCTAGTCCCTATCATTGTACCAATCTTACAGGGCCATCTCTCTATCTCTTTATAACTTCAGAAAGTTTCAAAAATTTCCTATTTTATTGCATTTTTTAAACCTATTTACATAAAAAAAATTCTCCTTTAGGACTTTTTTACCTCATCTTTCTCTTTAGGAATAGAAATTTACTCTTTTTTTTTTTATATATAATAATAAAAGTTAAGATTTTTTTTTTTTTTTGTATTTTAATGATAAGTCATCTTTATAAAGGTTTTGAGATGATGTTTTAACAGGCTTTACCACAAATGTTTCTCTTGAATGAAAAATTTGTAATTTTATCAATTTTGTTTTAAAAGAGACATTTGTGGTAAAACTTGTTAAACATCGTTTTTACAATCATAAATCGCTTTATATTGTATTATATATAAAGGTTACCTTTCTCACTCTACCTCTATAAGGAATTAACACAAAGCAATAACGCGCCATCTATCCATATAAAATGAAAGGATTTAAAAGCATGAATGTTTCTTTTATACATAATACAAACTTCCACTGTCCTTACTGCGATGAAAAAATATATTGGAAGGGCTTGGCTCATCAGTGGTGAACCCTCCCAGCAAAATCATCCAATACAGTATTAGAGCTCTTAGAAGCGGTCTGGTAGATTAAATTGGCGAAACTGCTGGGAGGGTTCACCACTGATGAGCCTAGCCCTCCCAATATATTTTTTTATTGCAGTAAGGGCAGTAGAAGTTTGTATTATGTATAAAAGAAACATTCGTGCTTTTAAATCCTTTCATTTTATATCTATAAGGAATGGAAATTCTGTATTTATATATATAAATATATATGTAGTAATTAAAGTTGATTGGGATTTTGTTTTTGTAATGAATAAGTCAACTATAAGATGGTTACCTTTTTAAGGATGGGAATTCAGTCTTTTTAAATAAATCAATTATAAAACGACGTTTGACATGTTTTACCGCAAATGTTTCTTTCGAACAAAAAATCGTAATTTTAAGGAGAAATAACGATTATTTATAACCTTAGGGATGAAGTATGAAAGGATGAATTGCGAAGAGTAATAATAAACGGAAAAATAAAGTGTCAAGGGATGGGAATTTATCATTACTCTTCATAATTCATCCTTTCATACTTCATCCCTAAGGATAGAAATAGTCGTTATTTCGATTTTTTTCGTTCAAAAGAAACACATGCGGTAAAACTTGTCAAACGTCATTTTTTATAATCATAAGCCCCGCTTTATATTGAATTATATAAAGGTCACCTTTTCTCACTCTCTTATCTCTTTCTTTAGGAATGGAATTTCTGTTATTTTTATAAATATAAATTAATAATAAAAGTTAACTAAGATGTTTTTTTTTTTTGGTAACAATGATAAGTCAACTACATAAAAGTTACCTTTTCCACTCTATCTATGCCTTTTTAAGGAATGGAAATTCTGTATTTATATATATAGATGAGAAAACAAGAAAAAAAAAAAAGGTCAGGTGTTGATATAAAAAATAAAGAAGGCATATCCAGACCAGGAGCAAATGTGCTTTTTAGATTGCAGAGCGCCATCTGGTGGAACAGAAATCAACTAAACATTGATTTAGCCTGATATGGTACAATTTGGATTATAGATTATAAAACAAGGTAATAAGACACCAAATCCAAATAAATAAATAGTGTGTGACGTTTCGGTAACAGCGTTGTTACCATCTTCAGACAAAAGTACTGAATTTGTCTGAAGATGGTAACAACACTGTTACCGAAACGTCACACACTATTTATTTATTTGGTGTTATTACCTTGTTCTATTGATTTAATCTGTTCGCTGATATTTGGCCAACCCAATTTCTTCATAGAAAAGCCATCCACGAATGGTACAGCCTGTTCCATACTGATGAGCATTAGCAGATAAACATCAGGGGTTATGGCAGACTCAAAGAAGTCAGTGGACGAGTGAGTAACACCCCAACAACCATGAACCGGGATCGAATCCCGTATTTGACGCTTTTTTTTTTTTTGTGGGCGGCATGAAATTCTAAGCGTATTCAGACAAATTATTTATCGTAAAAATCAACTTTTAATTACATTTATTTACGCAAATTTGGTCTTAAATACTCGTTTCTTGGTTTCTCAAGAAGCCTCTGGGACCAAAATTATTTTTGGTCGCAGTGGTACAGCCTACTCCACGTTGACGAGTGCGAAACATGTTCTTGGATGGCTTTTCTTGATTTATCAAGAAATTGGGTTCGCCAAATATCAGGGAACAGGCTAAATCAATGAATAATTGATTTCTGTTCTACCAGATGGCGCTCTGCCATCTAAAAAGCACGTGCTCCTGGTTAGGATATGTCTACTTTGTTTTTAATATATATATATACACCCAATACCTCGCTTTGCATCGTTTTGTTTTGCGTTTTTTTTTTCGAAGTTGCGTAGATGCTTAATTTTTACTGATTTTCACTGTGCGTCGTTAGATTTTCGAAGTTGCGTTGTTTTGGATTAGAGTCTTTAATTTTTTTTTTTTTTTCTAAAATATGGCAACACCTTTGTTTTTGATTGCGCCTTCACATATTTTCAATTTGCGTTGTTTTTTTTTTTTGGAACGTAACCCTGACGCAAAGCGAGGTATGGGTGTATAGTATAATATGGGATTTTTTTTTTTTTTGTAATGTAACAATAATGTGTTAAATATAAGGTTCTAATTCTATCATAAATGAATATCCTACTAGCAAAATTCCCATTGATAATAAAAAGTCAATATTGAAAGATTATAAACTCAAAAAGAACTTCTTCTATAGAAAATAAACACTAGGTAATAAGACCCAAATAAATAAATAGTGTGTGATGTTTCTGTAACAGCGTTGTTACCATCTTCAGACACACTATCAAGTGTGTAAACAAGATAACAGATAAGAAGAAGATAGTTTTCTGAGAAACACAGATAATTATTCTTAGAATTAGAAGTGTAAAAAAATTATATTTTTTTTAAAAAAGTGTTTTTTTTTTTTTTTTTTTTTTTTTCACTTTTAATTCTAAGTATAATATTCTGTGTTTCTCAGAAAATTATCTTCTTCTTATCTGTTATCTTGTTTACAAACTTGATAATAGTAACTATTTAAAACATGCTGTGGTAAAATTTGTCATTCAGTACTTTTGTCTGAAGATGGTAACAAGGCTGTTACTGAAACATCACACAATATTTTTTTTATTTGGATTTGGTCTTATTACCTTGTGTTGTTGTTGTTTCTTATCCTCTTGTGTAAAGATTACACGAATTCCATGATCTCATGGAATGGGGTGTAGGGGTGCAGCTTTCATTGATCATGGCACCATGATACAGGTACATTTTAGTGAAAGTCTGACTTTACCTGTAATTTGAGGCCGTTCCTAACATGGAAGCCTTTGCTGCCAACTCTAACATGAGTACAGACCTTTGTATACCTGGACCCTTACTGAGGTCTATCAACAGTTGAAGTCAGGATTTATAAAGAAGGAGTGTCCCTCCTGGTTACAGCATCAAGTCTAACAGAACAAGACTTGATACAATAGTGTAGAGGGTTTACTGTGCCTCCCAACAATGCCTTGTGTTTATAGTTATGGTAATTGAAAGTTGATATCTACATTAAGTCAAATTGCCAAAGTTTTTAAAATTCTTTTGATGATATCAAACGTTTTTTTCTCTTTAAAGATCTGGATAATTGTTACCACTTCTTCTATAGTAGGGCTAATAAAAGAACTGGTGGTATTCTTAAATAAGGTTGTCAATTTTTTATATTTTTTAATGAATTTGCGCTCAATTTTATGTTTTCTCTTTTTATCTATCTCTCATTTATTTATATCATTTTTACAATTTTTTTTGTCTCTCTCGACTTTTTTTTAAAATATCTTGCCTCATCTCACTTCTTCTGTTTGGCATTTGTTTTAACTTTTTACTTACAATTTGTTTTTTTCCTCTTTCTCTCTCTCTTGACCATTTTTTAGTCTTACCCCATATCACTTCTTCTTAATGTTTTCGATATCTTTTTTCTGTTTCGCATTTATTTTATCTTTTTCTTACAATTTGTTTTTTTCTCTTTCAACCATTTTTTAAATCTTATCTCTTTCCTACTCAAATGTTTTCTATAGCTTTTTGCAAATTACTTTTATCTCTCAATTATTTAATTTCTTACAATTACTCTTTCTTTAGATGAATATCATTCCATTTGCAAATGTTACTGAATTATTCCAACAGATCTTTTCTATTGAGTAAAATCAATCAGGCTTTAAGGACTGCTTCTACTTCACCCAGTCATGATGGTTGTCAAACAGACACCATTTAAATATTCCATTAAAAAAAACTATTTTTTCCAACATATTATTATGATTTATTATGTATTTGAATTAATCAATTGTTTCATGTTTTCCTCGATGTTAGACTGTTTTTTTCGCCCACGATATGTCTTCATTTGTGAAGTTAAACACCCTTAATAGCTTCCTTTATCAGAAAATGAAAGTTTGCAAATGTTTAGAAATCTGTCTCTCTCTTTTCAGATGTATAGAATTCTATTTGCCAATGTTAGACTTAATACATCTTTATGTTATTCATTAAAAAACCAATTTTTTCCAACATATTATTATGTATACTTGAATTAATCAATTTTTTCATGTTTTTTCTATGTAAGACTTTTCTTTGTCAGCGATTGTCTACATCTGTAATGTTAAACTTCCTAATAGCTTCCTTTATCAGAAAATGAGTTTTCAGATGTATAGCATTCTATTTGCTAATTTTAGAGATAATTTTCCAACATTTTTATGTATTCCATTAAAAAAAAAAAATTTTTTTTTCCAACATATATTTTCCTTATTATGTATGTATACTTGAATTAATCAATTTTTTTCATGTTTTTTCTCGATGTAAGACTGTTTTTTTTTTTGTCAGCGATTGTCTTCATCTGTGAAGTTAAACACTCTAATAGCTTCCTTTATTAGAAAATGAAAGTTTTTTCAGATGTATAGCATTCTATTTGCTAATGTTATAGATAATTTTTAAGCATCTTTCTGTAATCCTTTAAAAAACCAATTTTTCCAACATTATGATTTTATTATGTATGTATACTTGAATTAATCAATTTTTTTCATGTTTTTTCTCGATGTAAGACTGTTTTTTTTTGTCAGCGATTGTCTTCATCTGTGAAGTTAAACACTCTAATAGCTTCCTTTATTAGAAAATGAAAGTTTTTTCAGATGTATAGCATTCTATTTGCTAATGTTATAGATAATTTTTAAGCATCTTTCTGTAATCCTTTAAAAAACCAATTTTTCCAACATTATGATTTTATTATGTATGTATACTTGAATTAATCAATTTTTTTCATGTTTTTTCTCGATGTAAGACTGTTTTTTTTTGTCAGCGATTGTCTTCATCTGTGAAGTTAAACACTCTAATAGCTTCCTTTATCAGAAAATGAAAGTTTGCAAATGTTTAGAAATCTGTCTCTCTCTTCAGATGTATAGAATTCTATTTGTTAGACATATAATACATCTTTATGTTATTCATTTAAAAAAACTTATTTTTTTCCCAACATATATTTTTATTACAGTTAAACCTGTCTATAGCGCCCCCTCTAAATAGCACCTGATTTTAAACATTTTACATTAAAAGTGGCCTGTCTATAGTACCCTATTATGGTGAGTCCCAAGAGGGGGCGCTATAGACAGGTTTAACTTATTATGATTTTATTATGTATGTATACTTGAATTAATCAATAACTTCATGTCTTTCTCGATGTAAGACTGTTTTCATTGTCAGCATCTGTGAAGTTAAACACTCTAATAGCTTCCTTTATCAGAAAATGAAAGTTTTCAGATGTATAGCATTCTATTTGCTAATGTTAAAGATAATTTTACAACATTTTTAAATGTAATCCTTTAAAAAAATAATTTTTCCAACATATTATTATGATTTATTTATGTATGTATACTTGAATTAATCAATTTTTTCATATTTTTTACGATGTTAGACTGTTTTTTTGCCTAGCGATATGTCTTCATCTGTGATTTTAAACACCCTAATGGCTTCCCTCTATCATAAAATGTTTGGAAATGTTTCTAACTCCGCAGAATTTATATGTAATTACTCCGCCACTCATTGTACTTGTTGCCTTTGTGGTTTGTTGAAATGACATTCTTCTATGACAAATTCCTTCTCTCTTCTTTCCATTGTTATACCTACATTTCTTATGTAATAGATGCCTATTATTATAAATATTATATTTATATACGGCACTGTGCAGTGGTTAATAAATATTTTTTAAATTTGATTTTTTGTGTTGTTTTGTTAGGGTGTCATACAAAACATCTCATTCTTCGATATCTTGGATAGAAGGCTAATAGGAATGTATGTAAGATAAATTATGAAATGTTCCTGAAAATAGATATAACTAGAAAATAGAAATATAAAAAAGGGGGTGGCCTTGCATTTTTAATCAAGAATTTGTACTATGAAGACATAGCCGTTAATATTCCAAATACATCAGACCTCGAAGCCTAAGGTATCAAAGTCTACCTCAATCAAAACAAAACCATCAACATATTCAATATGTATCGCCCACCAAACAATAAACTTATTGACAATGGAACATGTTGAAGGTTCAGGCCAGAATCCTCGCGCCTTGTGGCGGGGGGATGTGCTACTTATGTTCCTGGACTGGATATAAATAAAACCGGTACCTCGGAAGCTCCGACGACTCAGAGTGGATTATTGACAAAACAACGGGCACAACATGGTGGCATCGGTGTGATCGTGAAGAGCCCAAGTAAGTGCCTTTTTAATTAATACCACTCTTGTACAATCAAACCTGACATGGAATCAAATTCCTTTCTTCCGCCTCCTAACTTCAGTTTCGACGCCAAGGATTGGCCAAGCTGGAAACAGCGATTTTCTCGATACAGACTTCTCTCCAACTTGAACGCCAAGGAACAAGAATATCAGATCACAGCATTGATATATCTTATGGGGGAGAGGGCTGAGGAAATCCACTCTGCATTCAATCTCTCCGCAGATGATGCAAAGAACCTAGACAAAGTCATTGAAGCGTTCGAAAACCTGACCTTGGCCAAAGCAGTTGAGATCGCCGGTCAGTGGGAAGCTGTGATGCGTGAACAACAGGATCTTAACCCTTCTACATCGCAGATCGACACAACGCGTAAAGTGGCCAAGCAGAAGCCATCAGGTCATGGCAAGGACAATGGCAGATCAACGTCTAGACAAACAGACGGTATCAAGGCGGATGAAAAGAAAGTCAAATCCATCGCCGAGATGAAACCGCCAACTGACGTGCACGGGGTGCAAAGTTTTATGGGCATGGTCAATTTCCTAGGTCGCATTGTTCCAAACCTAGCAGAAATTACAAAGCCACTAAACGACCTAAGAAAGAAAGTTGTAAGTTTCATCTGGAGATCACCACAGAAAAAAGCGTTCGAGAAAGTCAAAGAGGTTCTGGCCAGTGACCGAGTTCTGGCAAGCTTTGACATCTCTAAGAAGACCATGGTATCAGCTGATGCATTATCGTATGGCCTGGGAGCTGTCCTCAAGCAAGAGCATGAAGCCAACGAGTGGCGCCCAGTGGCCTTTGCATCACGGACGTTGACGAAGACGGAGCAGGGATACGCTCAAATAGAGAAGGAAGCCCTTGCAATCACATGGGCGTGTGAGCGCTTCAAGGACTTTGTGGTTGGAAAAACCTTCCTCATCGAAACAGACCACAAACCTTTAGTCCCCATCTTCACCACTAAAGATCTGAACGATGCTACATCATATCTTTCATACACTGGGGAAGGACCTAATCACCGCTGATGCCCTTTCAATACAACCACTTCCAGGTCATCTTCCCGAAGATGAAGAGCTCCTGGCAGAAGTTGAACATTTTGTGCGTAGCATCGTCCTGCATCAATCCACGACAGACTTGCCATATATATAATATAACTAGCTCTATATATAGCAATTTGCAAAAAAGCAAACAAATATATTAAAAACAAATCCTGACCAGGAGCACATGTGCTTTACAGATGGCAGAGCGCCATCTGATGGAACAGAAATCAACTAAACATTGATTTAACCTGTTCCCTGATATTTGGCCATCCCAATTTCTTTGTAAATCAAGAAAAGCCATCTTCGAACGTTGTTGGCGCTCATCAGTGTGGAGCAGACTGTACCTCTGCGACCAAAAATATATGTGAAAAAATAGAACAAAAGTGATATTGTACTGGGATGAAGTACATAAATTAAGAAAAAGACATCTCCCTATCGTGCAAGTGAAAGTTGCTGATGGCTTGCGGCATCTATCGGAATAAATATCAACTATTCTCGTTGATTTCTAATTATTCCAGAATTGATTAATCAAGAATGGGTATTTGGCCAATTCTGGAATAATTAGAAATCGACAAGAATAGTTGATATTTATTCTGATAGATGGCGCAAACCATCAGCAACTTTCAGTTGCACGATATATATCTATGTTAAAACAGTTGCACGATAAGGAGTTGCCTTTTTCTAAAATATATCTATGTTAAAAAATATATGTGCTGGGATCATTTAAGGAAAGGAATAGCTGAAAACATCTACTTGACAGTTATTGACAGAAATAATAGAAATTTTGATGGATTTATTTTCTTCTGTAGGAGAGTGTGAAGTTAAAGAAAGACAGAAATGTCAAACTTGAGACTATACTTGACAAAGGAAATATTGGGTTTTGTCTTTACAGTTACTTTTAAACATTTCTATAACACATACCCCATGTTGGGAACCATTTAAATTGATGGTTTTGTAGATGCTTCTAGCTTTTTAATAAACTACTTCCAAATTTATACCTTTCCTATAATTCTGCAAACCTCAAATTTATTGTCTATAGTTCATGTTGATACCTACAGCTGTACCAGCTAGCAAAAAGTGTTTTTTTTTTTTTTTAATTATCCCTAGTACATGTGATACAGGCCATGATATCATGGTAGGTATGTAGAGTTCAGTTTTCTGGCCCGACGATATATATTCTACTTTACTTGTGGCTTTGAACGATGGTGTATCTAATTCTGATGCACTTCAAAAAAATCTCTAATAATGTTGGAGGAAATGGTAAAAACATTAAGATTATTAGAATTATAAACGCAGAAAAATATCTGTAATTATAAAAGTTCTATTTACAATGAGATCTAACTCTCCATATCAGAGTATAATATTAAGAGTGACTCCTAAAGTTTATCAAATTTAAAGGAAAAAAATGGGTAATGAGATATACACCTATTTTTTGAGCGATGTTATACACAAGACAGAATATTTGTAAAACAATGCCAAATAGTTTTGAATTTAATTCGAATCACAAAACAAAAGACTGCCAAAGCATTAAAATATGCGGTGTACAGGGTAGCCACAACTGTACTGAAACAACAAATTGTCACAATCATTTTAAGCACCCTAAATAATAAAATAAAATAAAAACCTTTTATACAAACCATAAATCAAATTCAAGTGAATGTCCGATTTGCAAACCGCAAATAGACAGACTTATCCAAAGGACACAATATTCACAAATACACGAGGGAAATGATGTATCAAATATAATTTAAAGTTTAATCTTAAGTATATTAATATCCTATATGATTGAAAATGTGAGATGTGTTCAACAAAATGTAAGAAAGGTTTTACTGTGATAAATGAACTATAACATGTTTATTTTTGCATCCAAATAATATATATTTTTACACATTATAACACTTATAACACAATATCCATACATCACAGAAAAAGGTAATGCTGGCCTAGGTAAACTACCCAAAAAAATCTAATTATATAAAAAATATATAGAACTTATATATCCCTATTAGGTCATCGCATGATGTGCCAGTGTTCTGCAGAATCGGCCAGGGGCATCCTGCACATCCAGCCGAGAACTCTGTTTCCTTAAATTCACTCATAATGTTTTTATTGTTGTGTCTGAGTCCAAAAAGGACCCAACAGGTAGAAGATGGCGACTGCTTTTACTGTAAGTGCACCACCTATCTACACATATGAAAAGCAGTTCGACTTTGCACTTTAAAATGTGCCAGAGTCCCGTTTGGTTGCTTGGATTCGTGGTAGGGTTGGACTTTTGTAAGAATCGGGGACATTGAAGCATTTTTTTTTTATTCAGAAAAAAAGTGCCCAATGCGGATTCGTTTTCCTGTTTGTAGCGGTTGAAAACCAACAGTTTAGAACATCTTTTCACCGACCCCAGCAAAAAGTGTTAAAGGGGAAATTAAATATTCGTTTTGAGAGATAAGAAAGAAGAAGAACATTCCTTTTCATCTCTAACTAGGTTTTGTCCTTTACAGAGAGGTATTTCTACTGTATTTAGCAACTCTCCAGTAAGAGGACACCTTTCTCTAAAGAACACTTTTGCTCTGTACCTAGGTGTTGTAATAAACTTATAAAAAACTTTTAATATACACAAAATTGAATATAAATAGGAGCAAAAAGGTTTAAATTCAAAACATAATGCTCAAAAGGATGTTTAAAAATATTTACACAAAAAATTACTAAAGAAGATATATACGTAAAAAAATTGTCCATAAAATCACCCATCTAACCCCACCTACCTCTTTTAATATTCATAAAACCAAATTCAAGATTGGGAATGGGCAGCCAGGCCAGCGACCTGTGCTCTTAGCTGTTTAAGAAATTTCACTGGTCACATTTTTCCTGTTCCCTACACTAATAGCAGTTCAAATATATGTTATAAGAAATTGAGATTTCTGGTTGAATCTACACTGCGTGACATTGAAAATGGAACACCAAGAAATAGTGGCCAGAAAGTGATGAAACTCGGCAGACAGAGAGAGACAGGGACGAACAATAAGGGATCTTTATTTCAAAATGATAGTCATAATACAGAGCGAGAACGGCGTCGGCTTAGTAGCAAGTAGGACCACCGCGGACGGCGATGCACGCAGCAACACGTCTAGGTAGAGAGTCAATCAGAGTACGGATGGCGTCCTGGGGATGGCTCTCCATTCCCTCTCAACCATTTGCCACAGTTCGTCTTCTGAACGCGGCTGTGGCAAGGCATGCAAACGGCGTCCAATGATGTCCCAGACGTGCTCGTTAGGTGAGAGATCAGGAGAGTACGGTGGCCAGGGAAGCATCTGTACATCTTGCAGAGCTTGTTGGCTAATGCGAGCAGTGTGCGGTCGGGCGTTATCCTGCTGATAAAGGGCATTGGGTACCCCCTGAAGGTAGGGGAGTGTCACCGGTCGCAGCACATCATCAACGTATCGTTGGGCCGTCATAGTGCCCTGAATACGAAGTAAAGGTGACCTGGAATCATACGCGATTGCGCCCCAAACCATGAATCCACGTTGTCGCACGGTGGGGCGTTCCACAATTGCTGCCGGATTGGACCTTTCTCCACGTCGACGCCACACGCGTACACGGCGACTATCACTGGACAAGCAGAAACGCGACTCTTCTGAGAACACGACCCTGTGCCATTCCGTCATCCACGTCGATCTAGCCCGGCACCATTCCAAACGTTGGCGCCTATTCGGTGGGGTCAATGGCAGTCTTCTTAGCGGACGGCATGAGTGCAAGCCATTAGCAACCAATCGACGGGAAATGGTTCTGGTCGAGATGGAATGATATAGGGTATCTTGCACATGTTGCAGGATGGCGGTACAAGTGGCTTGTGGGGCCGCCACTGCTTGTCGAAGGATACGCCGATCCACACGTGCTGACGTCACTCTGGTTGCACCGACATTCCTATAAATTGCCACATTTCCTTGTTCCAACCATCTTCTCCACAGTCGGTGCACCGTGGACGCACCAAGGTGTGTATCAGCTGCGATTTGACGTATGGACCAACCTGCCCTTTTCAGTCCGATCACCATGCCCCTCGTAAAAGCGTCTGTCTGCTTGAACTGCCTCCGTTTACGATGACCTGGCATTCTCTGTTATTACACGTGTCTTTTGACACAAGAACAAAATTTCTACAATGATTTTCCTTGAAGAAATAACGACACGAATACTGTCCTTTCTGCAAGTTCCTTCCCTTATATCTTACTCCATGTGCGCACGAGAGCTGCACATTTTACATCATTTGCATAACTCGGTTAGGCGCGTCTACCCTGAAATTTGCATAATTTTCTGGCCACTATTTCTTGGTGTTCCATTTTCAATGTCACGCAGTGTATATTATCTTGAGGATTATACTATGTTAATGCAGTCGTGGTTTAAAATCTTGGAAGTATAATAATAAAAATGGTTTTGATCAGTGATTTCTCCAATTGAGCTTAAGGACTATATCAAAAAAACATAATTTGATAAAAGTATTGCCTGGCTTAAGGCGTAAGAATCAAAAAATGAAAAACTTATTTACATAATGTACAAAAGATTTGAGCCGGCCAGTGGGAAACAACTACAATGAGTTTTTATAGGGGAAGTGTGACTTCTGGTGGTCAATTTAGCAGAGTATATGAATCAATGAAATATAATTTTAAATAAAATAATATTTTAATATAACATATATATATCCCACTTATCTGCCTTAGAAGCAGCACAAGTAAGGGACTGCCTATAGAGCGAAGTAAGGTGTAGTCGTGAGCCCCTAACCTATAGTAACCGTGAAGGTCTATACAAGTGTTAAAATCGTGAGATTTTATACTTTTATTATAATAGAAGAAGAAAATTATAAACATAATTATGCCCCACGTTGGGCGCCATTGTTAAAATCGTGATGATTTTATACGTTTTTAGTGTAAAAGAAGAAGAAATTATAAACATAATTATGCCCCGCTTTGGGCGACATTGTTAAAATCGGGAGGTTTTATACTTTTACTTGTTGTTATTGTATTTAAATAACTATTTCCATATCTCTACATGTCCAAATATTCGGGCGCCAGTGGCTGCAGAAAAGCAGACCACAAATTTATTCATCTATGGCACATGTAGAGACCTAAAGCTGTGCCGGCTAGCAATTAATGTTGAAAGGGAAATTAACCAATCATTTTTGGCTAAACAAAATTTTATTTAGACCAATAAAATAATCTTAAAATGTACATCAGGTATATATTTTTTTAAAACAAAGAAAAATTAATTAATGGAATCACACATATATATGATTTAAAAATATATATAAAAAAACTGTAAATAAGGTTAAAAGGGAGGAGTTTTAAACTTTATACAAAAGGCCTATTATGCCAAAGTCCCAGATTATCCCCAACCTACCTCGACATCCAGCCACCCAAGTCCACGATTCGGAAAAAAGGGGCTGCTAAGGCCGCAGTCAGCGGCCTCCGCCCTCCGCAACTCCAAGTCTTTTTTGCTTCTCAGGAAAAAAATCAAATTTTTGTTAAGAAAAAAAAAAGTAAATATCCGAATGTAAATATAAAAAATGTAAAATATCCAAGGATGTAAATATCCCGCTTCCCTTGCCCCAGTGTTGCTGAACTCACCCCCCCCCCCCCCCCAAGGTTATCATCCCTCTTTCTCTATGAAAATAAAAAAAAAATTAAAAGGCATAAAAAATGATAAAAATAAATTAAATATAAAATTATTAAATAAATATTCACAAAAAATATATGAAAAATACAAAAATATTGAATTAAAAATAATTTTAAAAATATAATTATTATTGTTGATTCTGGGCATCTTGGGGTCAGCTTTGGGAAAGGTTCAGGGCTCGTGGTGGAGCTGGTGTTCTGCATGAAGATGGTGGAGTCAGGTCAATCACCATAGGTCGGTGGCTTGACTACAGGGAAGGGGTGTCTGAGTCCATCTTGGACTGGCTTGTGGTCAAGTCAGCCACCATCGGTCATGTGGCTCGACCACCAGTAAGGGGTGTCTGAGTCCATCTCAGACTAGCTTGATGTTGGTGGGGCCAGGTCATCCACCACAGGTCAGGTGGCTTGACTACAGGAAGTAGATCTCAGTCTCTGGCTCAGTGCTGCCAAGGCTAAATGCGGCTTCAGGCTCCATCTCGACACCTCGCAATCACCAGAGGTTTGTGGCTTAGATGGACAAAGGTGGGACATGGTTAGGTTAGGTGGGGTTCTGGGTTACTTTGGCATATTATGGTCACGAGGTGTCCCAACACAGGGAACTCTGAAATTTGATTGACTAAAGGCAATGGCACTTCCCTCCTTTTCCATGGAGCAACAAAACTGGACAGGACACCATCACCTGCCCTAGTATTGCTAAACACACCCCCAAAACTATAATCCCCAAAAAAGAATAATTCATTAATTAAAAAATATATAAAAATATTGAAAATAAACATCTTAAAGATAAAATGAACCTAGTGGGACTTGGACATTTTGGGGTCAGCTTAAGAAAGGTTTAGGGCTCGTGGTGTAGCTGGTGAGCCCCGCCTGAAGATGGTGATACTATCAGCCACCATAGTTCTGTGGCTTGCACATAGCAATAGGCATATTAGAGTTTGGCTTGGTGCTGGTAAGGTCAAATCAGTCACAATAAGTCAAGTGACTCGACCACAGGGAAGGGGTTTCTAAGTCCATCTCAAATTCTGGCTCGTTCCTGTCATGGCTGAAGGCTCCATCTACGCCTCACAGTCACCAGAGCTCTGCAGCTTAGAGAGGAAAGGGTGAGACATGATTAGGTGTGGTTTGTGTTGAATTGTGGAATACTATAATACAAGGTCACGAGATATCTTAAAATATTGTAAAAGGACAAGGCCAATATTCCAGAGTAAAGTTGGGAAAAGAGGGGTGGACTCCAGCTGTCATTTGGCAGGAGCTAAAAACAGCATTCCTGTGTGGGGGAGGACAGAGTCTGGTGACATCTGTGGCGAGGAGAAGATGTGGCGACTTGTCTCCAGGCGTGTGGATGATCCTACAAGACGGTGCCAGGAGAGACAGACATCGGAGCGGTCTACAAGGCGGTGTAGTCCAGGCTGTACAGTGTGAAGCGGAAGGTTTCAAAAGAGTGACATCCACGGCGCAAGGATTCTTCTGACGGGGAGGTTGAAGGCAAGTCCCACTGATTGTATTCCTTCTGTTTAGTGAGATAGAATAAAGCGCTAACTTTAGCTGCAATCCCTTCGAACTCACATGTGTATTTTTGTGGCATCCTGAGTAGACAAAGTACACGAGGAACACATGGGTAGAAGTAACATAATATATCCTATTAACAAAATTTGCAACAAATAAATTTACTGGCAATATGCTTCTTTTCAAAAATATCATCAAATATTATCTCAACAGATCTTACTGCAATGATATAAGTTATTTGAATGAGAGGGCTTGGCTCATCAGTAGTGAATCCTCTCAGTGGTTTCGCCAAAATAATCTCCAGACCGTTCTACTATTTCATTGGATTGGTTTGGGATATACCCTGTATTTACTATGGAAGGCAGCTTAGTAGTGTTTAGTGGACCTATGGACATAAGTCTTATGCCTTCCATAGTAAATGCAATGTATATCCCAAACCAATACAATAGTAGAGCAGTCTAGAGATTAATTTGGCGAAACTGCTTAGAGGGTTCACTACTGATGAGGCAAGACCTCTCATTTAATAACTTATAGCATTGCAGTAAGGTCTATAGAGATAATATTTGATGATATTATTGAAAAGAAACACATTGCCAGTATTTATGTTACAAAATTTATCAATAGATAGCAATTAATTTTTTTAAAATAAATCCTATTATCCTACAAAATCTACTAACACTGAAATCCAAATATGTCAACATTGATTTATGAAGAATGCTCGCAGTGATGCCAAGATAACCATAATCTAATCTTTTATGCTGCTTCACTTTCTTAGACACAAGCTCTTGACTCTTAGTTGCAAGTCGGTAGAGCATGAAACTTAATCTCTGGGTCATGTGTTCAAACCCCACATTGAGCGTCATTGTTTGAAATTTAATAAACTGTCTTTAAGTCTCTAAATGTCCAAAAAGGTGGCGCCAGTGGTGTCTGCGGACCACAAATTTATTATTCTATGGTACATGTAGATACCTACAGCTGTACTGGCGGGCAAAAAGGTTATATAAAGGGAGAATTAATCCCTCCTTTTCACCTAAACAGATTTTTCAGAGACTAATAAAAAACTTTCAATGTACAGAAAAAAATATATATATGCACAAAATGTATTTAAATCTAAAATACGCAATAAAATACACCTAAAGCTTGAAGGAAGGTTTGAAATCGTTTGTACGCAAAAAATAAACGAAATAACTATGCCCACGAAAAAAAAAAAACGTTTGAAATTAAATTCACTAAATACCCATCCCCCACCTATCTTAATTCAGAAACCCATGCCCAGGATTGGAAAAGGGCGGCCTGAGCAGCAGCCAGGCCAGCGACCTGTACTCTCTGCTGCTTACTAATTCTCCCGGGTTCTTTTTTGTTCTCCTCTCTGAAAAAATTCAATTAAATATGCCGCTTACTTGCCTCAGTGTTACTAAACTCACTCCCAAAGCTTCTATCACCCTTTTCTGTGTATGAACTAAAAAGTTATTATTAAAAAATAATACAATATAATATAATGCGGCCTGTGATTTTAAAACGACATTTGAAAATTTTCCTGCATGTGTTTCTTTTCAACGAAAAATCAAAATTTATTTTAAAGAGAAATAACGATTATTTCTAACCCTAGGTATGAAGTATGAAAGGATGAATTGTGAAGTGTAATGATGTATTCCCATCCCTGGACACTATTTTTCTGTTTATCATTACTCTTCCCAATTCATCTCCTTTCATACTTCATCTCGAAGGTTAGAAGTAATGTTATTTCTCCTTAAAATAAATTTTAATTTTTCGTTGAAAAGAAACACATGTGGGATAATTTTCAAATGTCGTTTAAAAAAAAAATAATAATTTGAATTTATTCAAGAAAAATCATCAATAAAAAATAAATATGAATAAAAGAAAGAGAGAGTATGGAATATTTAAGAAATAATAGTTAACATGATGGGAACTGAACATCTCCTGGTTGGTTTGGGAAAGGTTTAGGGCTTGTGGTGGAGCTGGTGTTTCACCTGAATATGGGGATATTATCAGCCTTAAAGGGTAAGTGGTTGCTTATAGGGTTTAGGCAGCGTCCATTTTGGATTCTGGCTTGGTGTTGTAGGGTTCAAGTCAGCCACCATGGGTCTCTTCTTCTTTCTTATCTCCACTCAATCATATTAGGATATCAAGCTTTGACAACCATCATGATTGGGTGAAGTAGAATGCCTTTTTCATTAAGACTGGGAGCACTCATCAGTGGTAGGCTGACTTAGCTCCAAAAGAATTGGCCGCCTCTGACATGAGGAACAGACGCCAAGTACAACCGCTCCTAACATGGAGTACAAACGCTGCTCACCCTTTATCCCTGGATTAGGAGCCCTTACAGGGTATTATCAGCCAAGTAGCTGAACCCAGGTTTTTGCCACCATGGGTAATGTGGCTCGACCACTGGAAAGGGGTTTATGAGTTCATCGCAAACTCTGGATCGATGATATCAAGACTGGAGGCTTTCAGGCCCCATCCACGCCTCACTAGAGCCTTACAGATTATATGGGGAAGGGTAGGACATGGTTAGGTGGGTTCAGAGTAAATCATATCATACTATAATACAAAAAATAAGAGATGTCCCAACACATTCAAATAGTGGTCGTTTGACTAATTATCAATTTATTGTTTATTATAAACCAATTAATATATGATTATAAAAAAAACATTTGCTCAGATATTCATCTTTTTTTTTACCCCACGAACTGTTAAAATCAGCCCTAAAATCCAGGATATTAACTTCAGGCTAAGAAAGAAGAGGGTTATTTAGATCACAAAGGTAGGAAAGGAATCTGGTTTTATAGGGTATTGTAAAATCTTTGCTTACATTATATAATTAACAAACGTATTACAATATATATTTGTTGGGTATTAGATTATTTATTTACTTACAGGTTGTTGTTATTGATAGATAGCGTAAGTTCTATTGTTTACATTCTATGTACAGAACTGAACTGTGTTGCTGATTTAAAATATAATTTCAATTATATTACATGTATTAAACTATTTTAGATGTTAAGTCACTTTTGTACGTGTCGAAATACGTTGTATTGGTAACTAATTGATAAACTAAACTCACAAAAAAAAAAAAAAAGAAAAGGCTCGCCACGGCAAACACACAAAAAATAAAAAAAATACAATATACGATTAATATAAACACCTAAATGTTAACACACTTTCAAGTTTAAAATTTATTTAGTATATCAAATCCTTCTATGCAAAGTTCAACCTCCGTATTATAACATGGTACCAAGGGTAAACCTCGAAGTGGGTTAACAAAAAAATTTTTTCTTAATGCAACAATATTATTAGGTTAATTTCTATAATGATAAAGTGTATAATCATCATCTTTACGATTTGAATAACACACACTTCATTCCAATACACTTAATGGGAATTTATGTCTAGTCTGGTATAAAACACACAAAAAAATACAAATTGATAAATGAAATACATATGAAATTTTATTATAACTAAAACTATCTATAATTTTGGATAAGGGGTAGATTATATGCAAGATAAAAGATACTTTCATAATAAACGTTTCTTTACTTCTAATTCCATCGAAATATAAAAAGAAAAATCTTCTATTTGATATATACTATATAGTAGAGATTGCAGCCAAAAAAATATATATAACCTATTAACTACTATATGTGGCTTCTATTCTTTAAACGAGCCTTTTGGCCCACGAAGGAAATTTTTCTAGGGTATAGTAAACTTACCATTTTGTCTATTCTTCTACTCACCATCCTAGCCCATTTCTCTCGACTCGATTTGCTCTCTCCATTCCCTTCGCTCTTCGGTCCTAACTGACTAAAAAAAAAATCGCGTCCCTCCAAAAATTTTTCATCTTCTTTTTCTTATTCTTTGGAATAAAAGTAAATTTAAATTAATAATAAAAAATAATAAAATGTATCAGGTCGATTCCTTGAGATTTTAATTTAGTAATTTCTTCTTAAAATTTTTATATTGTTATCCTTAAAATAAAAAATATATATCTAATCTATCTAGAATATATATATAATTAATTTTATTCGTTGGAATAAAAAAATAATTTTAAAATTTCGAAGTGATAATAAAAAAATTTAGACCTTTCATGTCTGGACAACAAACACTTCGACGAGACACTATACATATATGAAGTAAAATGTTAACATCATTGTTGGGTTTGTTTTGTGAAAAATGGCCCAACATAGATATAACTGAGTGAGAAAGTACCATCATTTATAAAAGTTCAAAATTTGAATATTTGTCAGTTAATTTGAAACACAATATGTTTTTTTTTTCGATAAATATTTAATAAATAAATAGATAGTATAGAAAAAAAAACTTCCAGCGAATCGTTACGCGTCATATGCTGGATAGAAAAGGGAATAAGAGAAAATATAGGTTTATAAAAAAAAAGCAGGATAGAATGATGATACAAATTTACCAAAAATTAAATATAAGCTGAGGGAAGAAATAGAAGCATTCACACCTTATTTTCTCTCTTGCAGAAAGATGATTGAATTTTGATATATATTTTTAAAAATTAAATTTTGTGGTGTTTTAAAACCCTATAATAATAGCAATCTAGTGTTGAATAGAGGGAAACAATATAAGATATTATATTGATTGAACGAACCTAAAATATTTCCTTTTTAGATATACTACATATTAATTAACTCTTGTTGAACTTCCAAAATATGATTCCAACAAGAATATTTATAATCTGACTGACCTGCTGTACCAGAAAGTGGTCGTTGAATCCTTCAGATCTCCCAAAAAGGTCACCCAATGTTTCAATTGTCAAGGGTTTGGCCATGGGCAATTGAATTGCTTTCTAAAACCTAAATGTGTCAAATGCGCCGAAGCTCATCATACCAAAGATTGCCCGAAAAAATCGAAGCAATTTTCACCCAGGTGTGTAAACTGCGGGCAAGCTCACACGGCCAATTATCGTGGCTGCCCTGCGTTCCCAAAAATTCCCAACCAGTCTCTTAACCAACGACCACAAATTCCCAAGGTATCTTCATATTGTGGCGAAGAAATATTTTATTATTTAATTTAATATTATTCAATGAAAATATATTCAACAGATTATAAAAATATATATTAATCTGTTTTGTGAAATCATCTTAAAATATTTCTTTGCTTACTTGCTTAAGATTCTCTAGCTGTATATAGTTTGGCTGACTTGTTAATAATTGTCGACTCGTCGCTGTGACGTCATCAATAAATACTTTTACATCTTAGGATATTTCAAGACTTGAATTCTACGCTACAACTGGTGAAGAAGCTGGATCGATACCCATTCAGAAAAAAACGGAAAATTGACTCGGTTGAGCAAGAAGAAAAAACCATGAACATCAAGAAAGAAGCAACTACTCAGGTGGGTTCATTTTTTGTCCAACATCTACCTAGAAACCCCTCAATGTTCTCTGGTGAGGGTGTTGAAGATCCCCGTAGCTGGTTAAAAGGGTATGAACGTGTGGCGAAGCACAACCAATGGGATGAAACCCTTTGTCTCGCTAACGTTTATTTCTATCTTACTGGCACTGCTCTCAAATGGTATGAAAACAACGAGGAAAGCATCCAGACATGGACGGAGTTCATGTCACAATTAGAAAATGTATTTGGAAAAAATGAAAGCTCAAGACTGCGAGCTGAGAAAATACTCAAAACTCGCGCACAATTAAAAGGAGAAAGCACCGAATATTACATCCAAGACGTCCTGCGCCTTTGCAAAGAGGTAGATCCACAAATGAATGAGGAAGATAAAATATCCCATCTGATGAAAGGGATAGCTGAGGAGCTCTACCAGGCACTTATCCCAAGGGATGTGCATAACACTGAGCAATTCGTCACCGAATGTCGCCGCATTGAAAGCATACACTGTAAGCGAGTGACCCCTACCAAATACGAGCGACTACCAAATGTGGCATCTCTCAGTGATCATGATGACAGGGCAGATCTGTCATCTATGATCAGGCAAATTGTTCGTGAGGAGGTACAGCGGGCATTAGGCTCTACTCGAGAGGAACCAAAAATTTCTACCATCGAAGATATGGTAAAGGAGGAGATTGGAAGAACCCTGGCGCCAATCTCAAAGCCTAGGAGAAGTTCCCCACAGAAGGAAAGACCCAGAGAGTTTTATAATAATAGATATGTGGCCCAAACGATAAGACCGCAGCAGCCAAAACAAGTAAACGGAAGACGCGATACCAACGAATGGCGAACCACGGAAGGTAAGCCAATCTGTTTCCACTGCGGACGCCCTGGCCACGTCGTGCGCTACTGCCGTGACAAGAGGAGAGAATATGAAGGAGAACAAACTTGGAATTACAAGCAGAGAGATAGGCTAGAGCCTAGAACATTCTATAATTCTCGGAGCAGCCAAGAGCCCAACGACGACCTGCCAAGAGAAAATAGACGCCGCTACCGAAGCCCCTCTCCTTACACTGGCCGAAAAGGACAATATTCGTCTCCTGATAGAAGACCCAGCCAGTCGCCTCGCTGTCCCTGTCAGGAAAACTAGAAGATGCGTCCTATTTTGGAGGTAAGGCCGCAAAATTTATAAATCCTCCCTTGTCGACCACATTAGAATTAAAAGAAAATTACATAGACATTAAAATAGAAGGAAAAATGACGCGTGCCCTCGTCGACTCAGGAGCCTCATATTCTGTCATTTCTGAGAGGTTCAGACTCAAACTAAGAAAAATAATGTTTGCCGAAACTGACGTCACATTACGAGTAGCCAACGGTAAAATTGTAAGACCAAAAGGACGCTGCACACTGAAACTGGACTTGAATGGACTACAGGAAAGCTTTGAATTTGTCGTTATGGAAGACTGTAGTCACGAAGTTATTCTTGGTTGGAACTTTTTGAAGTTATCTAGGGCGATAATTGATTCAGCTGACGACACACTCTTCTTAGAAAAATGTCTTTTTGAGGATACCCCTAAGAACAGCTCACCTCTCTACTCGGAATTGGAATATAGAATCGAACCCGCCTCTATTCAGTTAATAGAAGTAGCAAGTCGTGACATTCCTAATGACGCAATTGTGGTGGCAGAATGTCGAAAAGAGCTATTGCTGGAAAGAGAACTAACGGCTCCCTCCTCTGTCATTTCACTTATCAATAACCGAGGTAAACTTTGGGTGGTGAATTGGAGTCCATATCCGAAACTAATCCCACAAGGGATGCATGTAGCCGATAGTGCTGTCATCGAAGATAGTCAATTATGTACTCTAGCTGATTGTAACCAAGTTGAAACAGAGGCGGAACATTCTGAAGACCCAAAAATCTCGGAATTTTTTATAGATGATTCACTTGATGAATCTCAAAAAGAAAAATTAAGAAATTTGTTAAAAAACTATACGGATATTTTCGAATTTAGTAAAAGAAAACAATTCAAGGACGTCAATGTTAAACACCGAATTAACACTGGAGACCACCTACCGACCAAACAAAGACCTTACCGAGTTGCACCAAGAGAACGCCAAATTATTCAGGATGAGGTAAACAAGATGGAAAAACTTGACATCATTCAGCCCTCTGAAAGTCCGTGGGCCTCGCCTGTAGTATTGATAAGAAAAAAGGATGGAAGCTGGAGATTCTGCGTCGATTACCGCCGCCTTAACAAAATAACAAAAAAGGATGTCTACCCTCTCCCAAGGATCGACGACACTTTAGACTGCTTACGGGGAGCTAGATTTTATTCTTCCATGGACCTCCAATCAGGGTACTGGCAAATCGACGTAGAAGAATCGGACCGTGAGAAGACAGCATTCATAACTCCAGATGGACTGTACGAGTTCAAAGTAATGCCATTTGGGTTATGTAATGCTCCAGCTACCTTCGAACGAATGATAGATAATCTTCTGAAGGGTCTTAAGTGGACCATTTGCTTGTGTTACCTCGATGACATCATCGTTTTTTCAGATGGCTTTGAAGAACACCTAAGACGCCTTCAACTTGTATTAAATTGCCTTAAGAAAGCCGGATTATGTCTCAATTCCAAGAAATGCAAGTTTGGTGCAAAAACTATCACGGTTCTTGGACATGAGGTGAGTGAAAATGGAATTCGTCCCGACCAAGAAAAGATTCGAGCAGTCCGCGACTTCGCTACGCCAAGGTCATTGAAGGAAGTTAGAAGTTTTCTTGGCCTTTCATCCTACTACCGCCGCTTCATACCCAATTATGCCCACGTAGCCCAACCCTTGAATGACCTTTTGAAGAAAGACTCAGCATTTAATTGGAACCAGGAAGAGCAAAATGCATTTGAAGCTCTCAAGTCAGCGTTAATTTCCGAACCCGCTCTTGGACATTTTGATTACTCATCCCCAACCGAAATACACACTGACGCAAGCAACTACGGAATAGGAGCAGTATTAGTGCAGATACAAAAGGGAAAGGAAAGAGCCATTGCTTATGCATCCAGAACCTTAAATAAGGCAGAAAAAAATTATTCAACCACAGAAAGGGAATGCCTTGCCATCATTTGGGCTATCAATAAATTCCGACCATATGTCTTTGGACAGCCGTTCACTATTGTTACAGACCACCACTCTTTGTGCTGGCTGACCAACCTCAAAGACCCATGTGGGAGGTTAGCAAGATGGGCACTTCGGCTGCATGAGTTTGACGTCACTGTCGTGTATAAGAGCGGAAGGAAACATCAGGACGCAGACTGCTTATCAAGAAGTCCATTAGAATACAGTGAAGATATGGAGGAAGATATTCCAAGCATAGTGACTTTGCAGAACTTTAGCGAAGAGCAGATGAATGATCAAGCTATTAGAAAAATCGCTGACAAATTACAAAGTTCTCCTAATAATTCCTTTGTAAAAATCGATAACACGCTCTACAGAAAAAATTATGATCCAATGGGGAAACCATGGCTTTTGGTGGTTCCACGCCATTTAAGGCAGGAATTACTGAAAAATTTCCATGATTCACCCACGGCTGGTCACCTCGGATTTACTAAAACCTATGACCGAATAAGAAAAAAGTATTACTGGCCCGGAATGTATAGAACAGTTAGAAGGTATGTGGCACACTGTTCAGATTGTAAGAGGCGTAAACATCAGCCCCAACTCCCCTCAGGGCACTTACAGCCAATACCTGTTCCTGAAGTTGCCTTTGAAAAGGTAGGAATGGATCTCCTGGGGAGATTTCCAACATCAGAAGGTGGCAACCGTTGGATTATTGTATGTACGGACTACCTAACAAAATATGCGATAACTAAAGCTCTACCCACAAGTGAATCCATGGAAGTCGCCAAATTCTTCATTGAAGATGTCATCTTAAAGCACGGCGCGCCGAGGGAATTAATCACGGATAGAGGAAGGAACTTCACATCTTCAATGATAAGTGATCTGAACAACCAGTGCAGAATAACCCATCGGAAGACGACCGCCTATCACCCTCAGACAAACGGACTCACGGAGAGGTTGAATAAGACCATAGCAGACATGCTGTCCATGTATGTAGATGTCAACCATAAAGATTGGGACAGGATTCTTCCATTCGTTACATTTGCATACAACACAGCAAAACAAGAGTCTACTGGGTTCACCCCATTTTTCCTTGTACACGGGCGTGAAGCCGAGACTCCACTTGACGTGTTATTCCCCAAGTTATTGCCAGAAGACGACAATTTCATCCAAACTCTAGGGGCAAGAGCCGAAGAAGCACGAAAACTGTCACGTATCCACTCCATGAGATCTCAAGGTAGCAATAAACATCGCTATGACGCCCATCACAGAAATATAATTTATCAGCCTGGAGATCTTGTATGGATCTTTATTCCTGTGCGTAAAGTGGGATATTCGGAAAAACTAATGAGACGTTACTTCGGCCCATACAAAGTAACCCGAAAAATATCTGATGTGACCTATGAAGTTGAAACATTCGGAAACCAGCAAGGTCGTCGTAAAACAAAAGATTTAGTTCACATTGGTAGGATGAAACCTTATTTAAACCCAGAGGACCAGGAGGACCAGCTAGAAGAGGACCCAGAAGATGACTCGACAAACTTCCAGGAAGAAGACATCCCCACTGAACGAACACAACAACCACAGACCCGCGAAGAGATCTCAGGCCCTATCACCCGTTCTCGAGCCTTGAGACTGAGGATGTAAGTCTCCTTCTGAGCATCGGGTCGATGCTCTTTATAGGAGGAGGCTATGTGGCGAAGAAATATTTTATTATTTAATTTAATATTATTCAATGAAAATATATTCAACAGATTATAAAAATATATATTAATCTGTTTTGTGAAATCATCTTAAAATATTTCTTTGCTTACTTGCTTAAGATTCTCTAGCTGTATATAGTTTGGCTGACTTGTTAATAATTGTCGACTCGTCGCTGTGACGTCATCAATAAATACTTTTACATCTTAGGATATTTCAAGACTTGAATTCTACGCTACAATATATTCATAGCAATGTTACCAAAGACAACAGCGCAGTGCAGGAAGGTACTTTTAAGCCTAGTTATGCAAGTGTATCGAAACAAAACTTTGCGAATCAAAATATTAAAACTCTTTGCGAAAAGCTATTAAGCATTATTGGCGAAGTTCTAAAATGAATACAAATATGATTTTAAAATTAGTAATCTGGAATGCCAATGGAATTTTAACTAAAAAAGATGAACTACTCTATTTTTTGGAATATAATGAAATCGATATAGCACTAATCTCAGAAACTCATTTGAAAAATTCTAAAACTCTTAATCTTAGAAATTACGACGTTATTAGGATGGACCGTCTTATTGGGAGAGGAGGAGGAACGGCTATTATCCTCAGAAATTTCTTCAAGTATAGAAAGATTATTGTTAAGACTGATTATTTGGAAAATACTACTATAGTATTTAAACCTGATGGAAAAACCAGCCTGCAAATTTCTTCTGTTTATCGCAAACCAGATCAACTATTGAAATGTGAGGATTTGAGTAAATTATTTTAAAATAATCTTGTCATCGCTGCAGGAGACTGGAACTCCAAACATCCATTATGGGGCTCTAGTAAAAGTAATCCGAGTGGAATGGTTCTTCATGAGTTTTCGGAATCTGCAGGGTTGGACATAATAGCTCCTTCCTTGGCTACTCACTACAGTCATATTGGTCATCCTGACTTCTTGGACTTTGCGGTTTTCAAAAATGTGCCGTGGAATTTTGAAATTACCACAGTAGATGCATTATCTTTTGATCACTTACCTGTGGTTTTAAGGCTGGCATGTCCTAAATATGATTTTTCTATGAAAGTAAATAAGAACACAAACTGGATATATTTTCAGCAATATTTAATCAATAATCCACCTCCCAGATCCCCTTTAAATTCTACTATAAATATTGATCTTGAAATTGGAACCCTCAACAAAACCATTCTTAATACTTATTCTAAAAATACAATAGTTTCTCCCATAGTTAAACCGCACGTGCCTATTTTTTTTAAAAACATTATCAGAGAAAAGAATAAAGCTAGAAAGAAATGGCAGTCAACATGGGACCCCAGGCACAGAGAAATTTATCTACATTTTCAAAAGAAAGTGAATATTATATTAAAAAAGTACAACCAGCAAAGTCAAAATGATCTTATCAACAGCGCGTTAAATACTCCAAACACCTTCTGGAGACTAGTGAAGTCAACTCGAAAAAAATCGGAAATTAAAAATATTAATGTAGATGGTGATATTCTACATTCAGATGAAGAAATTGGCAAGGCTTTGGCATTTAATTTCTCAAAACACTTTTCCATAGTTTCAAAAGAAGCCCTAACAAATCATCCAACCTTAAATGAAACTCGAATGACTCTTGATAACAACGAAAATATTTTGAAACTTACATCACCACAAGAAGTAAAACAAGAAATAACAAAACTTTCTGCAAACAAGGCGCCTGGTCACGATGAAATAACTACCAAATTAATCAAAAACCTACCTATAAAATGGGTTGTATTTTTAACTAGCATATTCAATGCATCTCTTAATCTTTGCTACTTTCCAAAAATATGGAAGCATGCTATAGTTATTCCCATAGCAAAAAAGCAACTATCTAAATCCCTGGATGATTTTAGGCCAATTAGTCTCTTGCCGATATTTGGAAAAATATTTGAGCGGATCATCCTTAAAAGACTCCAGACCTATATAGATACAAGAAATGTTCTAATTCCACAGCAATTTGGGTTTAGAGCAAATCATTCAACAACTCACCAATTGATTACCGTTATTGATTTCATGCAAACTCGCAAATCCCTTAACGAAGCTGTTGGAGTAGTGCTTTTAGACTTAAAAAAAAAGCTTTTGATATGGTTTGGCACAGAGGCCTCATCAATAAATTAACTTCTTATAATTTTCCTCAGAAATTCATCAGGTTCCTGAAGAATTATCTTCAGGATAGAACGTTCTCCGTAAAAGTTGGAACATATATATCAAGTCCTCGGCAAATAGAATCTGGTGTTCCTCAAGGCTCAATATTGAGTCCTATACTTTTCAATTTATACATCAATGATATTCCACATATCCCACAATGCCGACTAGCTCTTTTCGCTGATGATACTGCCCTGTTATCCAGCTCGCGTTCCCCAGATATTTTAATTTCCCGCCTTCAAAACTATCTTAAAATCATTTGCAATTGGTGTGATAAATGGAAACTCAATCTGAATCCAAAGAAATCTCAAGCAATTATCTTTCCTCCACGAAATAGCTTCAAGTTCACACCCAGGACAAATCTTATAATTTACTCATCTCCCATAAATTGGACCCAGCAGGTCAAATATTTGGGAGTCACTTTCGATTCTAAACTGAAATTCACCAGCCACGTGAAGGATATAATAAGAAAATCTAAAATAGCCAAAGCCTCATTATCCAATATGTTCAGTTCAAAAAGTGGTTTATCTGTAAACCAAAAATTTACTTTATACAGAAGCTGTATTCTCCCTATAGTAACATACGCATTGCCTGTATGGTTCAAATACATAACCTTGACTGATAGGAAAAGAATAGATGCATTCATGAGAATTTGTTTAAGAAGTACTGTAAATGCCCCATTTAATCTATCAAATGCAATTTTAAAGCAGGACTTAAACCAGCCTAATATAGAAGAAATATACATATCCTCGACCCAGAAATTATATCTAAAACTCTCTACTTCCCAAAATCCAGTTATACAAGAATTGTTCCAATTTGATGGAGACCTCAATCCAAGACATAAAAGACCTGGACTTCACTCTATCTGAACTGTGACCTTCCAGTCAGTTCTGAAGGCCATTTTTTAGAAATTCTTGATGCCTAACATCCACGACAAAGTGACTCGTGAGCTTTATGCTCGAATGGTACACTGTAAATTTGAGAGGAAATAAATAAATAAGTAGAGAATGCACATTAAAAATAACAAAAACTAAGGGAAAATGCCTTGCGAGGAGTCGCCTCAGAATAAATATAGTAAACCTATTATTGTGGTATCTCCCCACTTGACTTTTGTAACTGTTCAAATAAACTAAAATGAAAAATTATATGAAAAAGGGCGTTGTTCAATCTGTGAGGAAAACCCTTTTTTTTTTTTTTAAGTTATATTTGATGTGTGTGGAACACCTTTCACTCAAACTAAAATCCTAAATGTTATAATTAATTGAAATTTACCTGTCATATTTAAAAAATGCACGTATATTTTTATTTAAATAAATTGTTTACAGTTTATTGTTTCAAAGACTCTGTTTTTAAAATGCAAGTAAAAATAACAGAGTAATCACAGCAAATGACTATATTTATGTGTGACTAATTTGGTGGTGTTCCTTTCGTCAATACTTTTTGAAGCACTTGCAATCGAAAAAGAGTGCCTAAAGTTTTTTCGGTATAATTATTTTTGTAATTAAAATAAATTGTAATGGAGGAAAATCAGGTTGTTCAGCAACCAAGTTGTTCAAATACCGCAAGCACTGTAAATGATGGTTCTGTAAGTACCTAAATTTAATAATTATATATTATTTCATAATTTTATGAGTAAAGCAAACGAAAAATAGTCTCCCAATCGTTTCTCTCAAACAAATTATTTTGTGTTATATTATTCTGCCTCTATATATTAAGGGCTCATTTGATAGCCCTTGTATTGTCCAATAAGAAAATATTAAAAATAACTTAATTCACTTTCAATCTTCACTGTCCAATAAAAGCGGCTTAAACAGTTTTAAAATACTAAATCAGATAGTGTCACTAACTGTTTATAATTGTATTTTAAGTATTAATTATAAAAATTTTAGATATGTAATCTGTACACTGAAAGCATTTTAAATACCATTTATTAAATAAATCTTTATAACGGAACAAGTTTTTAATGAACTTATTTTGGATAAATTGATGAGAAAAACATTTTTTAAAACACATAGAGAATACTGATTGACCTAATTAATAAAAATAAATTCAAAGATAGGAATTAATTATAGAAAACAAATGATTTATACTACACTGTTATATATAATATAATAACCAAAATTTTATTGAATTTTGGTTGATTTAAAGTGAATGGTGTATAATGGATACATTTTTTATTGAATTTATAATGCAGAAGAAATATTATCTTGAGTTATGTACCGAAAACATTGAAAGAGATGCCTTTTACAAACAAATTGTTTTGGACAGAAAGAAATAATTGACTTAAAAAAAAAAAAGTATTAATCAACCAAGTTAAATATTGGAATATTTGTGCCTATTACAGAGAAAACAAACAGCATAGCACAAAAGATAATTAAACAAAAATAAGAAAAGATCAAATATGTGAAATAAACTCTGATAGAATAATTACAAAAACTATAACAAGACTTAGAACAAAACACTATAAAGGAATGACAATACATCCAGATGGCACAAGAACCTACAGGACATGTAACAACTGTCCTTGTGTGGAACTAACACCTGCTCACATATTCTCATGTCCAGCAATGGCCGCAGCCTTGCAGAAAATTGACATAGACCCAGAGCAGCAGCTTTACATACCCAAGATAGTGGACATTGCTGTTATAGAGATGTACGGAGACATCTGAGGCTCTTCATTGGACATAACAACAACAGAAAATTGACCCAGAACAGCAGCTTTACACACCCAAGATAGAGAACATTGCTGTGATAGAGATGTACGGAGACATCTGAGGCTCTTCATTGGACACGACAACAACAGAAAATTGACCCAGAACAGCAACTTTACACACCCAAGATAGAGAACATTGCTGTGATAGAGATGTACGGAGACATCTGAGGCTCTTCATTGGACCCGACAACAACAGAAAATTGACCCAGAACAGCAGCTTTACACACCCAAGATAGAGAACATTGCTGTGATAGAGATGTACGGAGACATCTGAGGCTCTTCATTGGACACAACAACAACATTAACATGTACTAATCGACAGAGTTCATAAAATTTATATAGACAAAGATGTCTTCTTCTTTCTTATCTCTACACTGGGTGAAGTAGAATGTCATTAAGACTTGGAGCACTACTCAGTAGCGGGCCACTGACTTAGCGCCAAAAGAAATGGCCGCCTCTGACATGAGGAACAGGCACCATGTACAGCCGCTCCTAACATGGAGTACAAACACTGCTCATCCTGTATCCCTGGAGACCTTACAGGGTACCATCAGCATGGCCAGCTGAGCCCAGGTTGTTTAGTGAGCTTGTTACTGCTCCCCCTCCTCTATCCGGGCTTGGGACCGGCAAAGGCGGAGTTTCATTTATATTACATTGTATAATCCTGATGTTTTGAGAGGGGTGTTTTTTTGGGATGGAGACTGTCGTAAATATTTCGAAAAAGATTCTCTACCTAAATCTTTGATGCGGTTCTGATTTATCAGCATACAGCCGATGCAGCCTTATCTAAGGGAAATTCAACCTTCATGGTGGGTTAGGGGATGCTGTTGGCTAGCTGGAAATACTCACTGTAGCCTTTGCCAGTCCCAAGCCTGGAGGAAGGGGAGCAGTAACAAGCTCACTAAACAACCTGGGCTCAGCTGGCCATGCTGATAGTACCCTGTAAGGACTCCAGGGATACAGGATGAGCAGCGTTTGTACTCCATGTTAGGAGTGGCTGTACATGGTGTCTGTTCCTCATGGATTGTAATAAGATTATTTATTAATTCAATATTTCGATGGATCAATCGTCCATCTTTTACAAAGTTTTTTTTTTTTTTTGTTTTGAAGCATACAGCAGGTCGCGTGCTTCAGGTGAACCACAGATGTCTTACAAACATATTGAGCGATAAAACCATCAATTGGGAGCTTTCGGTTCATGCTCTTTATCATAACAAGAGTTTGATCGAAATTCGTGATTCATTTTTTCAAACATCTGTACAGTTATTCACAAATGTTCATTTGTGGTAAGATACTATTATGAGCAGCCTTTGTACTCTGACATGGTGTCTGTTCCTCATGTCAGAGGTGGCCATTTCTTTTGGAGCTAAGTCAGTGGCCTGCCACTGAGTAGTACTCCCAGTCTTAATGACATTCTACTTCACCCAGCGAGATAAGAAAGAAGAAGATTCTTTTGTTTGATAATGGCAACAATTATGTTTACCAAGAGGTCACACACTATTTATTTACAGTCGAACCTCTTTAATTCAACACCTCAAAGGATCAGAGCTTTCGGTTGAATTAAAGTTATTCAGATGATTAGCTAATCATCTAACTCACTAAAATATCATTTTTTTAAAATATCTTGGTGACATATATTAATGATATTAATTGAAACCATTGTGTGTGTACTTTTTTTGTATTTATTTTTTAAAAATTTTCATAAATAACTTTTAGTATCATGGACAAAAATGGCATTAATACATATTTTTGAAACATAAATAATTAAAAATAATATTTTATTCTAATTGAAGAATATAGCAGTTGAAAAGAAATAAATATGGAAAATAGAAAGAAAAATTTAAAAATATTAATTAAAAAGAATCGTAAAGATCTTTTAAAAAATTCCTTTATAGATGTGCTTTTGCACAGAAATCCTATTCAGGATGTATTCCAGATGGTCTATTTAAAAAAAAAAACACGTGCATGTCTTTCTTCCTCTGGAATGTGTTTTAAATAACAAAGAGCTTTTATTGTATTAAAGACATCCACTGCTGCTGCAGGTGTTATTGATTTTGTGTTTTAATCTTTTATAATAATATGGAAATGGAATATTGAAATAAAATGTTATCATAATCATTGTGGCTACATTTTATGAAGATTTATTTATTTAAAAGGAAATTATTTAAAAATTTTAAAATAAAATATTTCAATGTTGAAATTATTATAATATTATTAATTAGCGCATGCGAAGCCTAAATTTCCTCATAAAAAACAAACAAACAAAAAAACTAACACTCGCGACATTGCGCAACAGCACTGCAAAGTGAAACTTAAATCAACAAAAACCAAAAGTGTGCAGTCGCGATCCTATCAATGACCGCCGATCGTCACTGCTTGCCGCCGCCGTAATACCTTTTTAGCAGTAAAGTTGTACGTAAAAAACATTCAACTGTCGAAATTCGAATTTCAAAATGGTCGAACTATTGGAAGTGTCGTATTATTGATACTGTCGAATTACGGTTTGTTATTTGATAGGCTGGAGGTCGGGACATCAGAATATGTACGAATTGCCAAGTGTCAAATTGGCGTGTGTCGAATTAACGAGGTTATACTGTATTTAGATTTGGTCTTATTACCTTGTGTTTATAATCTACTAGCCGAATGACCCGGGCAACGCCCGGGGTTTACCCGATTAAATGCTTTTATTAAAATACTATTCGTTACAATTATAAATTGGCGCCGTGGATGTCATTCTTGTATAATATATAAATGAGTTTTAAAAATTGTAAAAAAAAAAAATGCATCGGCCGGGAATCGAACCCGGGGCGCCCACGTGGCAGGCGAGCATTCTACCACTGAACCAAAAGCAAATGGTGACAGAAGTGTCTCGCGCATTGGCGGCGCCATCTTAGCGAACCAATAGGAGAGCGCCATTCCAAAAAAAAGCGAGTGGGGGGGGCAAAGGTGGCGTGATCGTAGCCAACCAATAGGAGGGCGCCATTCCTGTGACAGAGATGAGGAATGACGCTCGTAACTGTATATAGAATAATCCAGAGATAGACTTTATATAAATTCAATGAAAGAATTTTTTTTTTCCTATGAGCTAAAGAAAACATCATCTTGTAGTTACAAGGTAATAAGACCAAATCCAAATAAATAAATAGTGTGTGACGTTTCGGTAACAGCGTTGTTACCATCTTCAGACAAAAGTACTGAATGAGAGAATTTTACCACAGCATGCATTTAAATAGTTCCTGTTATTTGGATTTGGTCTTATTACCTTGTGTTTATAATCTACAATCCAAATTGTGCCTCATCAATCATCTTGTAGTTGTAATCTATAATCCAAATTGTACCTTATCATGTAGCTATGTTTGTTTACCACCAGGTGCAATACAAGACATCAATAACAGGTGTGATTGAGCCTGAATGGTTCTTTTTACAAAGCTTCCTACTGCTCTTTCTCTGGTGATAAAATATTGGGAAATCCTGGCTCATCAGTGGTGAACCCTACCAATTGTTTTGGCAGTTTAATCCATCAGAGAATGTTTTTTTAGAACTCTTATTACTGTTTTTTTTTTTTTTTTTTTTTTGTTTATCCCTAGTACAATGTGATACATGCCATGATAATCATGGTGGGTAGAAGTAGGCGACTGCTTTTACTGTAAGTATACCACATGTCTACATGAAAAGCAGTTTGACTTTTGCACTTACAGTTGTGCCAGAACCCCGTTTGGTTTACTTCACTCGCTGGTGGGGTTGGCCTTTTGCAAGAATAGGGGACGCCATTGAAGCATTTTTTTTTTTTAAATCAGAAAAAAAGTGCCCAATGCAGGAATCAAACCCGGGTCGTAGTGGTTGAAAACCAAATGGTTTAACCGGCCTTCCACCGACCCCCCTCCTTAAGTTTTGTTCATGAGTGTATCTTTCAGAGTTATTGTCTGAATCCCAATATACATGCTAAAAGGTACAACTTCCTTAAGTTTTGTCCATGAGTGTATCTTTCAGAGTTATTGTCTGAATCCCAATATACATGCTGAAAGGTACAACTTCCTTAAGTTTTGTCCATGAGTGGATATAAAATATTTCATGTACCAAAGGCAATTGAATATAAATATTTGAACCTTTGACACAGCTGCCTGTGTGTTTTATTCCCTAAATTCAATTCCATGGCGGCACTTCACTGGATTACTAACCATCTTGGGGTCGGTGGAAGGCTGGTTAAACCGTTTGGTTTACGACCACTACGACCCGGGTTCGATCCCCGCATTGGACACTTTTTCTGTTTAAGAAAAAAAAAAAATGCTCCAATGGCCCCCCGATTCTTGCAAAAGTCCAACCCCACCAGCGAGTGCAAGTAACCAAACGGGGCTCTGGCACATTTGTAAGTGCAAAGTCGAACTGCTTTCACATGTGTAGACATGTGGTGCGCTTACAGTAAAAAGCAGTCGCTAACTACCCACCATAATTATCATGGCCTGTACCACGTGTACTAGGGATAAGCAAAAAAAAAACTAACCATCTTTGTTCTTTAATTGTTTCATCCTAGTGGGTTGTACTTCCTCTTTCTTCTCCATTCTTCTCTCTCCTTAGTGACCTTCACCTTCTTTTGATTCCTGCACAGTGATGTTTAATATATACACTCATGGACTTAAGGAAGTTGTACCTTTTAGCATGTATATCGGGATTCAGACAATAACTCTGAAAGATACACTCATGGACAAAACTTAAGGAAGTTGTATCTTTTAGCATGTATATTGGGATTCAGACAATAACTCTGAAAGATACACTCATGGACAAAACTAAAGGAAGTTATATCTTTTAGCATGTATATCAGGATTCAGACAATAACTCTGAAAGATACACTCATGGACAAAACTTAAGGAAGTTGTATCTTTTAGCATCTATATTGGGATTCAGACAATAACTCTGAAAGATACACTCATGGACAAAACTTAAGGAAGTTGTACCTTTTAGCATGTATATCGGGATTCAGACAATAACTCTGAAAGATACACTCATGGACAAAACTTAAGGAAGTTGTACCTTTTAGCATGTATATTGGGATTCAGACAATAACTCTGAAAGATACACTCATGGACAAAACTTAAGGAAGTTGTACCTTTTAGTATGTATATCGGGATTCAGACAATAACTCTGAAAGATACACTCACGGACAAAACTTAAGGAAGTTGTACCTTTTAGCATGTATATTGGGATTCAGACAATAACTCTGAAAGATACACTCATGGACAAAACTTAAGGAAGTTGTACCTTTTAGAATGTATATCGGGATTCAGACAATAACTCTGAAAGATACACTCATGGACAAAACTTAAGGAAGTTGTACCTTTTAGCATGTATATTGGGATTCAGACAATAACTCTGAAAGATACACTCATGGACAAAACTTAAGGAAGTGGTACCTTTTAGCATGTATATCGGGATTCAGACAATAACTCTGAAAGATACACTCATGGACAAAACTTAAGGAAGTTGTACCTTTTAGCATGTATATTGGGATTCAGACAATAACTCTGAAAGATACACTCATGGACAAAACTTAAGGAAGTTGTACCTTTTAGCATGTATATCGGTATTCAGACAATAACTCTGAAAGATACACTCATGGACAAAACTTAAGGAAGTTGTACCTTTTAGCATGTATATCGGGATTCAGACAATAACTCTGAAAGATACACTCATGGACAAAACTTAAGGAAGTTGTACCTTTTAGCATGTATAATAACTCTGAAAGATATTACAGTGACTCAGTCTCCTTCAAAAAAGGAAAATAGGCAACTAGGAACACAAAGACTTTTCACTTATATAGTTAGGTCCATGAGTGTATTTTCTAAATATAATGTTTAGTATAAGTGCTTTTTAATTGACTTTGATTTTTATCTTTGGTAATTTTTTATTTGTTCTTTAGCAAGAATGTCTATTATTAAATAAATAAATAATGCATTGGGGAAGTGTCCATTGTTTGGAGGTGTCTGCTAGCGAAATCAACTTTCAATGGGAGGGCAATTTTGGCAATGATAACTGTCCATTGTTTCAAAGCGTCCGCTCACTAGCGCGAGTGTCTGCTATCAGAGGTCTTGTTGTTGTTTCTTATCCCCTTGTGTAAATATTACACCAATTCCATGAGTCCATACTCCTCCAGCTGTTTATAGACAGTGTTGTTGTTTCTTATCCCCTTGTGTAAAGAATACACCAATTCCATGAGTCCATGCTCCTCCAGCTGTTTACAGACAGTGTTGTTGTTGTTTCTTATCCCCTTGTGTAAAGATTACACCAATTCCATGAGTCCATGCTCCTCCAGCTGTTTACAGACAGTGTTGTTTCTTATCCCCTTGTGTAAAGATTATGATAAACAGCTGCCTCTCCCAAAGGTCCTGTTTAGTGCTCCAAAGCAAACTTGAATGCCATGGTTTTGGGCTCATCAATAAATGGCCAGATTCTATATCACCATTGCTACTTAGGGGGGAGAGAAACTCTTTAACCGAGATTTATTGAACTTTTCAATATAAGATGGTTATACAGTTAAACCTGTCTATAGTGCCCCCTCTTGGGACTCACCAAAATAGGGTGCTATAGAGAGGGGGTGCTATAGACAGGTCACTTTTAATGTACGGTTAAACCTGTCTATAGCACCCCCTCTTGGGACTCACCAAAATAGGGTGCTATAGAGAGGGGGTGCTATAGACAGGTCACTTTTAATGTACAGTTAAACCTGTCTATAGCGCCTCCTCTTGGGACTCACCAAAATAGGGTGCTATAGAGAGGGGGTGCTATAGACAGGTCACTTTTAATGTACAGTTAAACCTGTCTATAGCGCCCCCTCTTGGGACTCACCAAAATAGGGTGCTATAGAGAGGGGGTGCTATAGACAGTCACTTTTAATGTACAGTTAAACCTGTCTATACGCCCCCTCTTGGGACTCATCAAAATAGGGTGCTATAGAGAGGGGGTGCTATAGACAGGTCACTTTTAATGTACAGTTAAACCTGTCTATAGCGCCCCCTCTTGGGACTCACCAAAATAGGGTGCTATAGAGAGGGGGTGCTATAGACAGTCACTTTTAATGTACAGTTAAACCTGTCTATAGCGCCCCCTCTTGGGACTCATCAAAATAGGGTGCTATAGAGAGGGGGTGCTATAGACAGGTCACTTTTAATGTACAGTTAAACCTGTCTATAGCGCCCCCTCTTGGGACTCACCAAAATAGGGTGCTATAGAGAGGGGGTGCTATAGACAGTCACTTTTAATGTACAGTTAAACCTGTCTATAGCGCCCCCTCTTGGGACTCACCAAAATAGGGTGGTATAAAGAGGGGGTGCTATAGACAGGTCACTTTTAATGTACAGTTAAACCTGTCTATAGCGCCCCCTCTTGGGACTCGCCAAAATAGGGTGCTATAGAGAGGGGGTGCTATAGACAGGTCACTTTTAATGTACAGTTAAACCTGTCTATAGCGCCCCCTCTTGGGACTCACCAAAATAGGGTGCTATAGAGAGGGGGTGCTATAGACAGGTCACTTTTAATGTACAGTTAAACCTGTCTATAGCGCCCCCTCTTGGGACTCACCAAAGTAGGGTGCTATAGAGAGGGGGTGCTATAGACAGGTCACTTTTAATGTAAATCGCATTGTACTACGTATTTAAAATCGTGCGCTATAGAGAGGGAGGTGCTATAGAGATGGAGGTGCTTTAGAGAGGGAGGCTCTATAGAGAGGGACGCGCTATAGACAGGTTGAACTGTATAAAGAAGCAGCATGCACAATCCTCTTAGGTTGGTGTACGAGTGTTATAAACCGCTAATTTCGCTCAGGGATCAAATCCCATGTTAGGCACTTTTGTTCTAATAAATTCATGCTAATGGCACCCGATTATTGTCCAACCTCCCACTAGTGACTGTAAGTAACCAAACTGGGCTCTGGTTTACTTGGTAGGTCCATATGTGACAGAGGAGGTTGTGACCCGTGGAATCAAACACTTAACATTGGTTACAAAGAAAGAAACTCTGCCTTTCCCGTTCCCAAGTCTGGATGACAAAGGAGGAGAGGGAGCAGTAACAATCTCACTAAACAACCTGGGCTCAGCTGGCCATGCTGATAGTACCCTGTAAGGTCTCCAGGGATACAGGATGTACTCCATGTTAGGAATGGCTGTACATGGTGTCTGTTCCTCATGTCAGAGGCGGCCATTTCTTTTGGAGCTAAGTCAGTGGCCTGCCATTGAGTAGTGCTCCCAGTCTTAACCCAATCATAATGGTTCTCTACAAGCTTGATACCCTAATATGATTGAAGGGATACAGGACGAGCAGCATTTGTACTTCATGTTAGGAGCGGCTGTACATGGCGTCTGTTCCTCATGTCAGAGGCGGCCATTTCTTTGAAGCTAAGTCAGTGGCCTGCCACTGAGTAGTGCTCCCAGTCTTAATGACAAAAGCATTCTACTTCACCCAGTACCCTAATATGATTGAGTGGAGTAAAGAAGAAGAGACATAGCAAGAAAGGTGAAGCAAGTGTTCTAACCTTGGTGTTCCGAGCTTAGACTCAGATCTCTGTTGACACACTTTGGCCTAGTTAACTTCTCTGGTAGAACTAACAACCTCAAAGTCTTTTACAAAATTCTCATTTTTACTCACACACAAATGTGACCTCATTTTCCTCTCTCTCCCTACCTCCTAAACAATAACTTTAACACAAGGTAATAAGACCATATCCAAATAATTTAATAGTGTGCGATGTTTTGGTAACAGTGTTGTTACCATCTTCAGACAACTATAATTTAAAAAAAAATTATTTTTCATTGATAAGGTACAATTTGGATTATCTCTATATATATAAAAGTCAATGTCTGTTGTCTGTTTCGCAATAAACTCAAAAACTACTGAACCAATTGATACCAAATTTTGCATGTTGCTTTTTATAAACCTGAGGAAAATTTTCGGCTACATTTTGATTAGTATTTTTGCCTATTTCTTTTTTTCATTTGAAGAACTTTTTTTTTTCATGCGGAGTAATCCAGAATGGAATGAATACCCAAATATGGCCATTTTTTATAAGCATCGGTGGTTCAGTGGTTGAATGCTCGCCTGCCACGCGGGCGGCCCGGGTTTGATACCTGGCCGATGCATTTTTTTTTTTACAATTTCTAAAACTCATTTATATTATATATAATACTAGCGGATGTACCCGGCTTCGCCCGAGGTTTTACCCGAGTGAATGTTTGTCTAACGAACATTTGTTAAAACAATTCTCTATAAACTTATAAAACGTACTCGGCTTCGCCCGGGGTTTTACCCGAGTAAAGGTTTGTCTAGCGAACATTTGTTAAAACAATTCTCTAAAAACTTATTAAAAAAAAAAAGATATATTTTGATAATTTGAAACTCGTAAATTTGAATCTCTCGATAAAGTGAACATTTTTTCCCGGTCCCTCTGTGCCGTGTCATCCTGAATTTTGTCTTTCCTAATTTTCTACATTAGAAAATCATAGTTTTATCTAGTGAACATTTTTTCCCGTGTCACATTGCCGTGTCATCCTGAGATAATCTTACTTTTGATAAATAATATTTAAGATAACAAACTTAGTGATAAGAAAACTTGTTATCATCGTCACAATGTGGGCGCTGCTTGCGAGTTAAATCTACAAATCTGCAAATAACTCTAAGGATATTCAAGATATTCAGGAAATTATTTTTCAAAAACCTTCCCGGTGATATACCTAATAATATCCCAAAATTTCACGGCGATTGGATGTATGGTTTTTGAATCTATAGAGTACAGACAAACAGACAGACATTGAATTTTATATATATAGATAAATATATATTATTATATCAACTATATTAATTAAATCAAATACCTAAACATTAATATAATACAATTTTTGCCATCACACACACTTTTTTCCTGTAGTTTATGTGTTACTTCTGTATTGCTATTCTATGGCACTTCTACTATTTATTATTATTTATTTATTTATTTATGCTAATGAGGTGATACAGCAGCGTATTTACAATTAGAGAGGAGACAAAATGAATTAAAATTATTTATTATTGATGTACTTTCAGTATGAAGGAAATTGCAAAACTGGGAAATTCTCGGGCGAAGCCGGGTCATACGTCTAGTAGATTATAAACACAAGGTAATAAGACCAAATCTAATGATAAGGCACAATTTGGATTATAGATTATAAACACAAGGTAATAAGACCAAATCTAATGATAAGGTACAATTTGGATTATAGATTATAAACACAAGGTAATAAGACCAAATCTAATGATAAGGCACAATTTGGATTATAGATTATAAACACAAGGTAATAAGACCAAATCTAATGATAAGGTACAATTTGGATTATAGATTATAAACACTAGGTAATAAGACCAAATCTAATGATAAGGTACAATTTGGATTATAAACAAAAGGTACCTTGTGTTTAGAGGGAGATACTGTGCTAATGTACAAGTCCAGGTTAAAGTGGAAGTCTCCATTGTACAGAGAGTGATTCACCATTCTAGTAGAACAATAGCTTTTATCAAATCTAGCTGCTGCTACATCACGCCTCTGTTGTCTGCTATTCAACACAGGGAGTTCTGTGTGCAATGCTCTTAGTTTGAGTTGTTCTTTTTATTTTTTGTGCTCAGTGAAAGGATGGTCTAAACTGTTTGTTTTCGACCGCTACGACCTGGGATCGAATCCTGCATTGGACACTTTTTTTCTAATAAAAAAAAAAACATGCTCTATTGGCACCCGATTCTTGCCTAAGTTCAACCCCATCAGTGTGTCAAGTAACCAAACGGGGCTCTGGCACATTTGTAAGTGCAAAAGTCGAACTGCTTTTCACATGTGTAGACATGTGGTGCACTTACAGTAAAAGCAGTCGTTAACTACCCACCATGATTATCATGGCCTGTACCATGTATTGACATGTGGTGTACTTACAGTAAAAGCTGTCGTTAACTACCCACCAGGATTATCATGGCCTGTACCACGTGTACTAGGGATGAGTAAAAAAAAAAAAAAAGAAATTACTTCTAATATAAGAAATTTAAATCTTTAAGCATGAATTTATTGCATGGTCTTATAACAGTGTGTTTCTAATCTATAATCCAAATTGTATCTTATCAGTTGATAGGGATGAAACCACTGTTTAAAATAATCCCACACCGCCCTCCGCCTTTGCCAGTCCCAAGCCCGGATAAAAAAGGAGGGGGGGGAGCAGTAACAAGCTCACTAAACAACCTGGGCTCAGCTGGCCATGCTGATAGTACCCTGTAAAGTCTCCAGGGATACAGGATGAGCAGCGTTTGTACTCCATGTTAGAAGCGGCTGTACATGGTGTCTGTTCCTCATGTCAGAGGCGGCCATTTATTTTGGAGCTAAGTCAGTGGCCTGCCACTGAGTAGTGCTCCCAGTCTTAATGACATTCTACTTCACCCAGTGTGGAGATAAGAAAGAAGAAGAATCGCACACCACTATAGCCACTCTCAGGTGACCTTGCATCAGCCTCTCTTCCTTCCAGTTATCTCTGTTTACTTTGGGCTTGCTCCGCTCTTATCTGCTAACCCTAATTTTTTGTGTGGTAATCCTTTGTTCTTATCTAGTATTCTTCTATATATAAATACAGTAAAACCTCGCTAATACAAATCTGATATATAGCGACCCTTCCCTTATAAAAACCTGAAATTTAATCCCCATTTTTCCATATTTACTACAACTATTTTTATTTTTATTTTTTGGAAAAAATAGTACAAATGTGATATTGTACTGGGATAAGGTGCATAAATTAAGAAAAAGGCATTTCCTTATCGTGCAACTGAAAGTTGCTGATGGCTTGCGCCATGTATCGGAATAAATATCAACTATTCTCGTTGATTTTTAATTATTCCAGAATTGGCCAAATACTCATTCATGATTAATCAAGAAAAGCTAACCACGGACGCGTTTCGGGCTATTTGCCCTCATCAGCGTGGTGCAAGCTGTACCTCAACGACCAAAAATTGGTCATTCAGTCATCCTGAAAAATCTTGCACCACGCTGATGAGGGCCAACAGCCTGAAACACGTCCGTGGTAAGCTTTTCTTGATTAATCATGAATGAGTATTTGGCCAATTCTGGAATAATTAAAAATCAACGAGAATAGTTTATATTTATTCCGATACATGGCGCAAGCCATCAGCAACTTTCAGTTGCATGATAAGGAAATGCCTTTTTCTTAATTTATGCACCTTATCCCAGTACAATATCACATTTGTACTATTTTTCCAAAAAATAAAAATAAAAATAGTTGTAGTAAATATGGAAAAATGGGGATTAAATTTCAGGTTTTTATAAGGGAAGGGTCGCTATATATCAGATTTGTATTAGCGAGGTTTTACTGTATTTATATATAGAAGAATACTAGATAAGAACAAAGGATTACCACACAAAAAATTAGGGTTAGCAGATAAGAGCGGAGCAAGCCCAAAGTAAACAGAGATAACTGGAAGGAAGAGAGGCTGATGCAAGGTCACCTGAGAGTGGCTATAGTGGTGTGCGATTCTTCTTCTTTCTTATCTCCACACTGGGTGAAGTAGAATGTCATTAAGACTGGGAGCACTACTCAGTGGCAGGCCACTGACTTAGCTCCAAAATAAATGGCCGCCTCTGACATGAGGAACAGACACCATGTACAGCCGCTTCTAACATGGAGTACAAACGCTGCTCATCCTGTATCCCTGGAGACTTTACAGGGTACTATCAGCATGGCCAGCTGAGCCCAGGTTGTTTAGTGAGCTTGTTACTGCTCCCCCCCCCTCCTTTTTTATCCGGGCTTGGGACTGGCAAAGGCGGAGGGCGGTGTGGGATTATTTTAAACAGTGGTTTCATCCCTATCAACTGATAAGATACAATTTGGATTATAGATTAGAAACACACTGTTATAAGACCATGCAATAAATTCATGCTTAAAGATTTAAATTTCTTATATTAGAAGTAATTTCTTTTTTTTTTTTTTACTCATCCCTAGTACACGTGGTACAGGCCATGATAATCATTGTGGGTAGAAGTTGTTGACTGCTTTTACTGTAAGTACACCACATGTCTACCCACGTGAACCTGTTTGGTTATTTGCACTCGCTGGTGGGGTTGGACTTTTGCAAGAATTAGGAGTAATCTTCTTCTTCTTTCTTATCTCCACTCAATCATATTAGGATATCGAGTTGTGACCCTTGATGGTGTCTGTTTGACAACCATCATGACTGGGTGAAGTAGAATGCCTTTGTCATTAAGACTGGGAGCACTACTCAGTGACAGGCCACTGACTTAGCTCCAAAAGAAATGGCCGCCTCTGACATGAGGAACAGCACCATGTACAGCCACTCCTAACATGGAGTACAAACACTGCTCATCCTGTATCCCTGGAGTCCTTACAGGGTACTATCAGCATGGCCAGCTGAGCCCAGGTTGTTTAGTGAGCTTGTTACTGCTCCCCTTCCTCCTTTGTCATCCGGGCTTGGGACCGGCAAAGGCGGTGTACTTGGTGTTGCCAGATGAAATAGTGGAATAATAAACTAGTAGCGTCATCTTTATCAAAACCGCATTAACTTAACATGAAAAAATATATATACAGTAAAACCCCTCAATAGTGAACCCCAATGGGACAGAGATTTTGGTTCACTATAGCCCAGTTCACTATAGCCACGGTTTGGCTATTTTTTTTTTACTTTTCAAAATTTTTAGACTGTATAATTAAAGGACAGCCATACACACAAGAAGAGGCTTCCTCTTAATAGTGGTCACTTTGTTTTAATTCCCTTAATTGACCAATTTCCTTACATTAATACTGAATAATAATAGAAATCATTAGATGATAGGTTCTTCTTATCATTAACATACATGTACCTCTATGTCTAATTTAAAAATCAAGACAAATCCTAGGCAAAGTTTTATTAAATATATATTCAAAGATATAAAATGATTTTAAAGCATCATTATCACATTATATAATACATTGTTTACTTGAAAAAAAAAATGGCTCTAACACCTTGTTGCTTCAAAGCATTCTTCTAGCATTGCACCATTCAAATAAAGTTATAAAGTTAGTGATTTTCTTCCATTTCATTTTCCCACATATTCTTCTAGGTCTAGATTCAGTTTTTTTTTTTTAACCTGTCATGCAAAACATTGCTGACTTTAAAATCACCATAGTTAATGGCATAAAAATCGTTTTTGTTTCATCACGGGACCATTTATTTGGATTTTTTTTTAGCCCTAAAACGTACGATCGCGATCGCGGCAAAAGTTGAGGTTGATTCCTCTTTGTAACAATTTTTAATAGCTTTATATTTTATCTTTTATAATAGAAAAGTTATATTTTCTTATTTTAATATGTTCTTAACATTTTGCCTGTGTTGTTTCACTTTGAAAAGTTCTGAAAATGGCCTTTTTTTTATATAGAAATAACGCTTTTGTTTTTAAAATGCCTTTGGTTTCTTCATTTTGGAAACCCATATTTGTATTTTTATATTTCAAATTAAATGGATGCAAATTATTCTATTTCAACAACAACAACAATAGCCTTTATTGGGCACACGTGCCATACAGGATTCTCCCGGTAGGAAAATATATTCTATTTAATAAAAATAATAATGTGTTAAAATTTATACAATATACAGCAAAAATAAAGTGCAAAATTCAAAACAAACAATGCCGCAAAATTTATTGTTTTGAAATCGCGATCCGCCAGCTTTTTTAAATTACAATTCTAAGTTTGTTATAAGCATAGTATTTTAAATAGATTTTCTTATTTTGGGACTGAAAATAGGTTCGTTATAGGAGTAGTTCGTTATAGGGGTAGTTCGTTATAGGGGTAGTTCGTTATTCTAAATTATATCGTTATAAGGATGGTATTTTCAATGGAATGGAATTGGGAATCGGCTTGGGTTAGTTATATCCAGGGTTCGTATTAGCGGGGTTTTACTGTATATATGGTAATAGATAGGTGAAGCCAAAAAAAAAAGAAGGAAATTTGAAATAGTTGAATGTTCTCAAATCACAATCATGATAGAATTAGGTGTGTGTCCCCATGTAGACACAAGTTTCCATTTCTTCACCCATCATCAGTATTTCTTTTATAGCATCTAAATCTATTTTGGTGTGTAGTTATATTTAGAAAGTTCAACTAGTGTCTTGATCCAATTCATTATGTCCACCTCTCTGTAGATACTGTGTGTCCTTCTGGCCTCTGTTAATTACAGTTAAACCTGTCTATAACGCCCCCTCTAAATAGCGCCTTCCTCTCTATAGCGCCCGATTTCAAATACGTAGTACAATGCGATTTACATTAAAAGTGACCTGTGTACAGCACCCTATTTTGGTGGTTCCCAAGAGGGGGCGCTATAGACAGGTTTAACTGTACATTAAAAGTGACTGTCTATAGCACCCTATTTTGGTGAGTCCCAAGAGGGGGCGCTATAGACAGGTTTAACTGAAGTTGAATGTTCTCAAATCACAATCATAGATAGAATTAGGTGTGTCCCCATGTAGACACAAGTTTCCATTTCTTCACCCATCATCAGTATTTTTTTAATAGCATCTCAATATATTTTGGTGTGTAGCTATGTTTAGTAAGTTCACCTAGTGTCTTGGTTCAATTCATTATGGCCAACCCCCATCTCTCTCTGTAGATACTGTGTGTCCTTCTGGCAGACATCTTTTCTAATTACTTCCTTAGATTTCATCATTTCTTATCATTGATTACATTGCTATGGGGAAATCTCCGGCATATTTGACTTGGTAATGATTTCTTTTCCCGGTGTTTTATATAAATTACTGTTCTTGAAGCTATTTAGAGTTTCTCTCTGGTAGATTATACATAATTCTACTGTCCTTATGTCCATAGTTTACTTAAATACTATTTCTAAGATTCCACCCTTCAGTGTAACATATATAAACAGAATGATCCAATACAGTATTAGAGCTCTAAAGAAGAGGTCTGGTAGATTAAATTGGTGAAACTGCTGGGAGGGTTCACCACTGATGAGTCAAACCCTCCCAATATATTTTCTCACCGCAGTAAGGACAGTAGAAGTTTGATTTATTTGTCTTCTTCTTCTTTCTTATCTCCACTCAATCATATTAGGGCATCAAGCTTGTAAAGCTTGAGATCATGACTGGGTGAAGTAGAATGCGTCTGCCTTTGTCATTAAGACTGGGAACACTACTCAGTGGCAGGCCACTGACTTAGTTCCAAAAGAAATTGCCCCCTCTGACATGAGGAACTTGTACAGCCGCTCCTAACATGGAGTACAAACACTGCTCATTCTGTATCCCTGGAGACCTTACAGGGTACTATCAGCATGGCCAGCTGAGCCCAGGTTTTTTAGCGAGCTTGTTACTGCTCCCCCTCCTTTTTCATCCGGGCTTGGGACCAGCAAAGGCGGAGTTTGATTTATTTGTGAAAAGAAATACAGTCGAACCTCTTTAATTCAACACCCCAAGGGATCAGAGCTTTCGGTTGAATTAAGGAAGTGTTGAATTAAGGTGAGATGATTAGCTAATCATCTAACTAGCTAAAATAATATATATATTTTTTTATTAATAGCTTTGTAATATAAATTAATGATATTAATGGAAACCATTGTGTGTGTACTTTTTTATATTTATTTTTTTTATTTTCATGATTAACTTTTAGTATCTGGGACAAAATGGCAATAATACATATTTTCAAAACAAATAATATTTTATTCCAATTGAATAATAGTTTAAAGAAAATAAATATGGAAAATAAAAAGAAAATTAAAAAATATTATTTGAAAAGAATAAAGATTAAAAAAAAAAAAAAACTTTTATAGATGTCTGTTTTTTCTCTGAAATCCTATTCAGGATGTATTCCAGATAGTCTATTTTTAAAAGACATGCATGCCTTTCTTCCTCAGAAATGTCTTTTAAATAACAAAGAGTTTTTATTGTATTAAAGGTATCCACTGCTGCTGCAGGTGTTATTGATGTTTTGTTTAAATCTTTTTCTGTTGGCTCTACCTCTTCATCTTCTTCTTTTCCCATTACCTCCTTTACAATTTCTTCAATGGACTGTTCCCCAGCAACTTGCACATCTTTATCAACTTCCAAGAAGTCAATATAGTTGACATCAATGGCTTGATGTTTTTTTAATGCCTCAAAACATCTGTTCATTTCTTCTTCAACAACTTCTTCCATTGCTTCATCCATCACAAATCCTGATTGAGAAAAACAATTTTTTTTTGTGGAAAGAACTAACCCCAACCCATGCAGCCTCTAGCCAGCTAATTGCAAAGAGTAAATGTACTTGAGCATTTTTTTTTCTTCCATGCAAGTGAGAAGATACATTCTGTAACCCTTCAGGTATTTGGTGGGCTGGGCAATTATCTAAAATTAATAAAATTTTTCTTTCTCTTCTTTTGAATATTTGGTCCAATTTTTTCAGCCAATCCGTAAAAATTGCCCCAGTCATCCAGGCTTTTTTATTAAAATGATAATTTTTAGGGAATATTCATGCCATGGAAGCATCGTGGTCTTCTATATTTCCCAATATAAAGTAAAGGCAGTTTTTCACTTCCATCCATATTACAGCATACCAACATTGTAATTCTCTCTTTAGACTTCTTACCCCCTTCACATTTCTCACCTCTGATAGTCATTGTTTGATTAGGCAAAAGTTTATAAAATAACCCTGTTTCATCAGCATTGAAAATGTCCTGTGGGCTGTATTTAGCTAAAAGTGAAGGAATAATCCCACCTTTCCAAGTGGCTACACTATTGGCATCCACACTTCCAGCTTCTCCATGAAGTCGTTTAAAAGCAATATTCCTTTTGGCCTTAAACTTTTCTAGCCAGCCATTGCTAGCTTCAAAATTATCTTGACCCATTTTCAAGGCCAAGAGTATAGCCTTTTCTTTCAAGATATTGCCATTTATGGCAAGTTTCATGGCATATTTGCCTGCCTTATCCATCTAAAAACCTGCCTTATCCCCGTCACGATCACGTTTCAAGGTAGAGCTAAGATAAGATTTTAAAAAGGCAGATTTTATGGCGAATTTATTTTTAAAAATTGTGCTAATGGTGGACCGTGGAATATTTCTCTCTCTGGAAACTTGACTATGTGATTTTCCTTGTTCTATTTCTTTAATAATTTTAATTTTTTTCCACATAAGTGAGCTAGTGATACTGACTACGTTTCCAATTTTTTTTGGCAGAACCTGACATTCTTGCCCCACTCATTTATTCAAATTAACACAGAATATTGAATTAAAATGTTATCATAGTCATTGTTGGATCATTTTATAAAGATTTATTTATTTAAAAAGAAATTATTTATAAATTTAAAAATAGTTAAAATATTTCAATGTTAAAAATAAAAAAATAAAAATTATTATTAGTTAGCGCATGATGCCGAAATTCCCGCGTAAAAAAATAACAATAACATCCGCAAAATTGCGCAACGGCACTGCAAAGTGAAACTTAAACTAACCAGAAACCAAAAGTGTGCAGGCGCGATCCTATCGGCGCCCGCCGATGCCGATCGTCGCCGCCGTAATACCGTTTAGCGGTAAAGTTGCATGTAAAATAACATTCAACTGTCGAAATTCGAATTTTAAAATGGTCGAACTATCGGGACTGTCGTATTATCGATACTGTCGAATTACGGTTTGTTATTTGATAGGCCGGAGGTCGGGACATCGGAACATGGTCGAATTATCGCTGAGTGTTGAATTGGGGTGTGTCGAATTAACGAGGTTATACTGTATTCGTGTTTTAGAGTTTTCATTCGTTACACTCAAATCTGTAAAGATCCATGCTAAGGTACAAAATTTAACACAAAATACTGATACCAGATATGATTTACAAGTATCAATTTACATTTTTAAAACAAAAACAATTATTCTGAAAAAAGAGCAATCCATATTTAAATTTTTAGATAATAAAAAGGCATATATTGGATTGAATAAAAGATTTATTTGTTAATATTTCGGTTGGCTGAACGCCAACCTTTGTCAAAGCATTTTGTATTAACTTAATACAAACTCGATAAAGCACAATTTGGATCATTTTTTTTTTGCTTATCCCTAGTACGCGTGGTACAGGCCATGATAATCATGGTGGGTAGTTAGCGACTGCTTTTTACTGTAAGCGCACCACATGTCTACATATTTGAAAAGCAGTTCGACTTTGCACTTACAAATCCCAGAGCCCCGTTTGGTTACTTGCACTTGCTGGTGGGGTTGGACTTTTGCAAGAATCGGGGGCCATTGGAGCATTTTTTTTTTTTAAACAGAAAAAAAGTGTCCAATGCGGGAATCAAACCCGGGTCCTAGTGGTCGAAAACCAAACGGTTTAACCAGCCTTCCACCGACCCCCATTTGGATCATAGATTATAATACAAGAAAATAAGACCTTATCCAAATAATGTATTAGTGTGTGACGTTTCGCCAACAACATTGTCATCATCATCAGACAAAAGAATAAATGAGAAAAAATATCACAGCAAGTGATTTTTTCCCCCATAAATTCCACTTTTAATTCTAAGAAGAATATTTCAAGTTAACTTAAAAAACAAACAAACAATTTTTTCTTATCTGTTATCAGGTTTAAACACTTGATAACAGTACTATTTAAGAACTTGCTGTAATATTTTTCTCATTTATTCTTTTGTCTGATGATGGTGCCAATGTTGTTGCCGAAACGTCACACACTAATAAATTATTTGAATAAGGTCTTATTTTCTTTTATTATAATCTATAATCCAAATTGTACCATATCATTAGATTTGGTCTTATTACCTTGTGTTTATAATCTATAATCCAAATTGTACCCTATCATTTTTGTATTAACTTAATACAAACTCATACAAAATATAATGCCTAGACAAAGGTTGAGGTTGAGCCATCAGAAATATTGGCAAATAAATCTTTTATTCAATCCAATAGAAACAATTATATAGATTACCCTACAAGAGGGGGTTGGTGGAAGGAAGGTCTAAACTGTTGGATTTCGACCGCTACGACCCGGGTTCGATTTCCGCATTTGAGCACTCTTTTTTTTTTTTTTTTCCAGTTTAAGAAAAAATGCTCCAATGGTCCCCGATTCTTGCAAAAGTCCAACCCCACCAGCGAGTGCGAGTAACCAAACGGGGCTCTGACACATTTGTAAGTGCAAAGTTGAACTGCTTTTCACATGTGTAGACATGTGGTGTACTGGAAATCAAAGACTTGTTCTATTGGGAGGACAGAATTGTCCCTCCTGCTCTTTCATGTACAGCATTGTTGTCGGCAAGGTGAAGTAACCTAACAGTGAGGTGTGGTGTGTCCAGGTGGGAGAGAATCAGCAGCCACAGCAGCAGCAACAACAACAGATCTCCATATGGAGTGTGTTGAAAGGTATCGCCATCCGAGCCCTCATAGTCTACCTGGTGACCTCCTTGTTGCGGCGTGGCGGAGGTAGCAGCGGTGGGGAGTCTGGGGCTCCTTCAGCTGGGGGACCTATGCGCCATCCTTCCTCCAACATGTACCCTAATGGTACCCTCATGGTAGGTTTCTGGTGAACAAGAAAGGATACCCCTCGTTAACACTTACACTAAAGTCTTCGCCATGGACTGTCCAAGTGTTTATTTTGGCTGGAGAGGTGACCTTCCAATTGATCAATCACAAAGTAATAAGGCCAAATACAAATCTTCTTCTTTCTTATCTTCCAAATCCACCTTTTACCGGTTCCAAGCCAGGCTGATAGTACCCTGTAAGGGCTCAAGGAATACAGGATGTACTCCATGTTAGGAGTTGCTGTACATGTTCCTCATTTCAGACATATTGGAGCTAAGTCAGTGGCCTGCTACTGAGTAGTGCTCCCAATCTTAATGACAAACACATTCTACTGTAAGGACTCCAGGGATACAGGATGTACTCCATGTTGTCTGTACATGTTCCTCATGTCAGACATATTGGAGCTGAGTCAGTGGCCTGCTACTGAGTAGTGCTCCCATTCTTAATGACAAACACATTCTACTGTAAGGACTCCAGGGATACAGGATGTACTCCATGTTGGCTATACATGTTCCTCATGTCAGACATATTGGAGCTAAGTCAGTGGCCTGCTACTGAGTAGTGCTCCCAGTCTTAATGACAAACACATTCTACTGTAAGGACTCCAGGGATATAGGATGTACTCCATGTTGGCTATACATGTTCCTCATGTCAGACATATTGGAGCTAAGTCAGTGGCCTGCTACTGAGTAGTGCTCCCATTCTTAATGACAAACACATTCTACTGTAAGGACTCCAGGGATACAGGATGTACTCCATGTTGGCTGTACATGTTCCTCATGTCAGACATATTGGAACTAAGTCAGTGGCCTGCTACTGAGTCCCAGTCTTAATGACATTCTACTTCACCCAGTCATGATGGCTGTACATGGTATCTGTTCCTTATGTCAGACATATTGGAGCTAAGTCAGTGGCCTGCCACTAAGTAGTGCTCCCAGTCTTAATGACAAAGGTAGATGCATCTACTTCACCCAGTCATTATGAATCTATGAAAGAAGAAGACCTTGAATTTGTAATAGATGTGTCTGTAATCAGATGAATGGAGGTTCTGTTGTTGTTGTTACATATCCCCTTGTGTAAAGATTACACGAATTCCATGAGTTCATGCTCCTCGAGCTGTTTTATGATAAGCAGCGGCCTCTCCCAAAGGTCCTGTTTAGTGCATCTAATGCAAGCCAAAATGTGTTCTCGAGCTGCAGGTGCCAAGTTACAATTTGGGCAAGTGGGGTAGATTTTGGTATTATTTTCTATCTTCAATGGCTTGAGATGGCCTGTTCTATATTTGTTATTTGATGTTGAGAGCTCCTCCTGGGTTCACTCCACTGTACCAACTATTGCGCCATGGAAAACAAAGGGGTGCACACAGCAGTACCACCCTCCCGTGTTGGTTCCCCGTGTAAACCTCAGAACCTCAGAGGTCCTTGATTCGTCGGCAGATTCAGGGAGTACTGTGAACAAAGGGTACGAGGGCCAAAGGGGGGGGTTCCTATTGGAGCGTAGGATGGTTTAAATCAAGTCCAAATGGGAGGGCTAGGACAGCAACTTTGCCATGAACTCTCGGAGACCCCTGTGGGTTTGATTGGTTGACCCCATGGAGCCAGACCATAATGGCGGGCGCGAGGGGCCAAACAATGGCCGCTCGGTGCATGGAGAATGCATCATTCCTTTGGTACGGTGGCTATATGGCAGCAGAGGGCATGCTTAGCATGCCAGTTTATGGACCGAAAGGTCTGGGTAGCCATTGCTCCTGGGATGTACCAACTGGATGCTATGGAGGTTCTACAGCCAGTGGTTGTGTGGTGCAGGATTTCTTCGCGTACATCTCGGAGCGGGAGCACACCCCGGACTTCCTCAATGAGCTGGTGTGGTCCCTACCTGGGATCACATATGGGGACTGGACGGGAGGTCCCAATGGCAACAGTATCTATGATGTGGAGACCTCCTTCCCCATCTCTGAGGTACTGTGTCTCATGCCAGATAATAGGCCACTACTTACGACTACCTAGAACCTCCTATTTTCTTTTTTTTTTAAAGGGGAAAGAATAATTGACATTTATCTATATTAAAAATAAAGTAGGCATCTCCTGACTACGAGCACATGTGCTTTTTAGATGGCAGAGCGCCATCTAGTGGAGCAAAAATAAACTAAATGTTTATTTAGCTTGCTCCGTTATATTTGGCCAACTCAATTTTTTGCTAAATCAAGAAAAACCATCCACGAACGCGTTTCGCGCTGTTGGCGCTCGTCAGCGTGGAGAAGGCTGTAACCACTGCGACCAAAAATATTTTTTGGTCCCAATGGCTTCTCGAAAAATCAAGAAATGGGTATTTAAGGCCAAATTTGCGTAAAGACGTTTAGCACATGAAAAAGCACATGTGCTCGTGGTCAGGAGATGCCTTCTTTATTTTTAATATCAACACCTGATCCACTTATCTTTTATTTTTTTCTATTGTTTTTTCATTTATCTATATAAAAAAAGGTCAGGTGTTTGTTATTAAAATAAAAAAAGACATATCCTGACCACGTTAGATGGTAGAGCACCATATAGTGGAACAGAAATCAACTAGATATGGCACAATTTGGATTATAGATTATAAACACAAGGTAATATGACCAAATCCAAATAAATAAATAGTGTGTGACATTTCGGTAACAACGCTGTTACCGAAACGTCACACACTATTTATTTATTTGGATTTGGTCATATTACCTTGTTTTAGAAATCAACTAAACGTTGATTTAACCTGTTCCCTGACCTTTTTTAATTATTATTTTATTTTTATTATTTTTTCACATGTTTAGCGTATTTACGCAAGTTTGACCTTAAATACCTATTTCTTGATTTATCAGGAAGCCTCTGGGACCAAAATATTTTTGGTCCTAGAGGTACAGTCTGCACCACGCTGATGAGGGCCAACAGCTCGAAACACGTTCGTGGTTGACTTGATTTATCAAGAAATTGGGTTGGCCAAATATCAGGGCCCGTTGAAGAGCGATTATCACTTGAAAGCTAGCGTTTTGTAATAAAAATAAACTCTAAAAGAGACCAGGGTCACCTCTCCCGTCAAAATATATGTCAAAACTAGACGCCATATATTGACCGTCGCTGCAAACTAGCGGCCTCAGGTCGGTGACAAAGCCACAACACCAGCTTTGGTAAACTGATAAGCGTCCACCTAGAGACCATGGTTTCGGGCTAATGGCCCTCGTCAGTCTAGGGTGGACTTTATTCCATGAGATCCACACGGGATATAATGGAATCCTCACAATTTACCAATCTACGTGTGGATCTCATGGAATAAAGTCCGCTCTAGACTGACGAGGGCCATTAGCCAGAAACCATGGTCTCTAGGTGGAGAGGACCTGTTAGGGAGAGGTCTCTTCTTAGACGAGAGTTGATAATTAGTAAAAAGTGGTTATTTGGGTAATGAGATAGTTGGTGTCCTCTCATGGAGGTAGGTAAGAGGATGGTGTATGTTGCAGCATGTACAGAACAACGGGAGTGTGTGGCTCCATGTCTACCTGGTGAAGTACGGCAACTCCCCAGACCCCAGTGACAAGGGCCGCTACCACAGACAAACCACAGTCCACAAGGTTAAACGTGAGTTGTTCCACAGCTCAACTATTGTCTATATGTTTGTGATCTCTTTGGTAATACACTAGAACAGGACAACACCTAGTTACAGAGTGTCCTTTAGGGAGAGGTGTCCTCTTACTGGAGAGTTGCTAAATAGTAAAAATGACAATTTTGGCAATAGAAACTGTCTTTTGTAGAGTTGTGTCTTCTCATGGAGGTTATACTGTACAAAATAAACTGTGCAATGTGCTTCTTTTAAAAAGTGCAAAACACTTGAACGGGTATAAATAATTTCAATTCGAAAACAAAAAAAAAAAATTGTATCCCTGGAAAGGAGCCCTTACAAGATCAGTAGAACCTCCATGAGAGGACACTCCCGCTAGAGGACACCACTTTATAAAGGAGAGTTTTCATCACAAAAATTACAATTTTTACTAATTATCAATTCTCCGGTAAGAGGAGACACCTCTCCCTAAAGGACACTTTGGCTCTGTAACTAGGTGTTGTCCTTTACAGAGAGGTAGTTCTACTGTATTTAGCTACTCTCCAGTAAGAGGACACCTCTCCCTAAAGAACTCTTTGGCTCTGTAACTAGGTGTTGTCCTTTACAGAGAGGTAGTTCTACTGTATTTAGCAACTCTCCAGTAAGAGGACACCTCTCCCTAAAGAACTCTTTGGCTCTGTAACTAGGTGTTGTCCTTTACAGAGAGGTAGTTCTACTGTATTTAGCAACTCTCCAGTAAGAGGACATCTCTCCCTAAAGGACACTTTGGCTCTGTAACTAGGTGTTGTCCTTTACAGAGAGGTAGTTCTACTGTATTTAGCAACTCTCCAGTAAGAGGACATCTCTCCCTAAAGGACACTTTGGCTCTGTAACTAGGTGTTGTCCATTACAGAGAGGTAGTTCTACTGTATTTAGCAACTCTCCAGTAAGAGGACATCTCTCCCTAAAGGACACTTTGGCTCTGTAACTAGGTGTTGTCCATTACAGAGAGGTAGTTCTACTGTATTTAGCAACTCTCCAGTAAGAGGACATCTCTCCCTAAAGGACACTTTGGCTCTGTAACTAGGTGTTGTCCATTACAGAGAGGTAGTTCTACTGTATTTAGCAACTCTCCAGTAAGAGGACATCTCTCCCTAAAGGACACTTTGGCTCTGTAACTAGGTGTTGTCCTTTACAGAGAGGTAGTTCTACTGTACTATCAGCATGGCCAGCTAAGCCCAGGTTTTGTAGTGAGCTTGTTACTGCTCCCCTCCTCTATCCGAGTTTGGGACCGGCAATGGCAGAGTTGTGATTCCACATTCTACTCAAAGAATACCCTGGGAACAATCAATAGATCAAGCTGCCACTGGGCCAGCCAACTAGTTTATACTTAGGGAGACCAAAGAGCAAACACTCGTAGAGAAGAGCTTTTGATTCGAAAGTTTCCTTTTTCTGTTCATAAAAAAAAAAACACATTGTTACAGATTAAACTATTATAGAATATAAAAAGGCATCTCCTTATTGTGCAAAAGAATGTTGCTGATGACTTGTGCCATCTAAACGCAACTTTCAGTTGCACAATAAGGAGATGCCTTTTTCATAATTTATGCAACATATCCCAGTACAATATCACATTGTACTATTTTTTCATATCATAGAATAGTTAGTTCTATGTTAAAGGTTATAGCCAGTTCTATAGCAAGATTGTCTCTCTGTGACCACATTGTTACAGATGTTACATATTGTTACAGATTAAACTATTATAGAATATAGATGGGAATTTTGCCGGGAGGAAATTGATCTAAAGAGACAAGGGTCACCTCTCCCGTCAAAATAGACCTCAAAACTAGACACCATCTATTGGCCATCGCTGCAAACTAGCGGCCTCGGGTCGGTGACAAAGCCACAACACCAGCTTTGGATGCTTCTCAGTTTACCAAAGCTGGTGTTGTGGCTTTGTTACCAACCTGAGGCTGCTAGTTTGTGGTGACGGTAAATAGATCTAGTTTTGACTTCTATTTTGGTGGGAGAGGTGACCCTTGTCTCTTTAGATATTATAGAATAGTTAGTTCTGTGTTTGTAGATTAGATTTCTAGCCAGTTGTACAAGTTGTCTCCATCTAACCACCCCATATATGACTTTGCAGCGTAGGAGCGTGGTGTAAGTCTGTCAGTGGCCCAACCAAGGAATCCACACACTGGTTAGGTATAGCTAGGTACTAGTTAAGGCTTTTTACTTAACTACTTTATGTACAGGCTGGAAAGAAACCCAGCTTGTATTCAATAATAACCCCCCTCCTTTTTTTTGTTTGTTTTAGTACTATCTTATTTCTTTTTCAGTATTTAGTCTATTAATCCTCTTCTCTCTATTATTAAGGTCAAAACATCAGGTGTCCAAAGGTGCATTCCTTTTTTAGAAAGAAACATAAAAATAAAATGCTCCAATCACCCCTGATTCTTGTAAAAGTCCAACCAAACAGGGCTCTGGCACATCTGTAAGTGCAAAAGTCGAACTGCTTTTCACATGTGTAGACATGTGGTGTACTTACAGTAAAAGCAGTTGCTAACTACCCCCCATGATTATCATGGCCTGTACCATGTGTAGACATGTGGTGCACTTACAGTAAAAGCAGTCGCCTACTTTTACCCACCATGATTATCATGGCCTGTACTATGTGTACTAGGGATAAGCAAAAAAAAAGAAAGAAGCATCATAGTGGATGTATCGCCTGATGTTTTATTGCCTTAGAACTCTGATAATTTGAATTGGAAAAAATGCTTTTGGTACTGCTAAAAAAGTGATTAAAAAGAGCTAAAATATTTGTTCCAGTTTGGGATAATCCACTTTGGTTCTTGCAGGTCTCAACAAGTACAAAAAGAAGAGGTATCATCGCACCCAGAATCTGCTGACGGGAGAGACCGCTGCTACCCCGGATATGGTGCAGGTACTGTCAACTCTCTCTATATCCTTGGTTGGTATTGGTGGAGGTTGAGCTATTGAGTCTGGCCTTAGGGTGGCCAAGAGCTCCAGACTTTGCCAGAGAGTCTGCTAGCTCATTTCCAGGGATTCTCAAGTCTTTGTGGATATTTTAATTACCTTGTGTTTATAATCCAAATTGTACCTTATCATAATACAATATAATGCGGCCTATGATTGTAGAACGACATTTGAAAAATGATCCTGCATGTGTTTTTTCTTTTGAACGAAAAATCAAAACTTATTTTAAGGAGAAATAACGATTATTTCTAACCTTAGGGATGAGGTGTGAAAGGATGAATTGTGAAGAGTAGGGTAGCCTAGTGGACATGGCATCTGCATGGTAAGCGGAACACTCTGGGTTTGATTCCCATCCCTGGACACTTTTATTTTTCCGTTTATCATTACTCTTCACAATTCATCCTTTCATACTTCATCCCTAAGGTTAGAAATAATTGTTATTTCTCCTTAAAATAAGTTTTGATTTTTCATTCAAAAGAAACACATGTGGGATAATTTTTCAAATGTCATTCTACAATGATTGTACCATATCATGTTTTCTATCAAATAAGGAATCAGTAGTTGAGAGCTGCAGTAACCAACTAATTATCTGTGATGTGTGTAGAAAGCTGAGGATAACACAGTAGAGATTCTATCCCACTGGCATCCAAACATCACTGTCAATCTGATTGACGACCATACTGCCTGGGTCCGTGGTCATGTTCCCCCACCTCTGGATGAATGTAGGTTGCCGTTACCTTGTAGTTTGACCATTGACTGACCCATTGTACCATGTGTTGGATAGATGTGGAGTTTGACCCAGTCACCAACAAGTACCTACCTATCCTCTACGTCAATGATTACTGGAACCTCATGCGGGATTACCAACCCATCAACTCCACAGTCCACAACCTGCCTCTCAGACTTACCTTCCAGCCACTTACTCTTTTCCGCTGGCAGCTATACACAGCGCAGGCCATGCGCTCGCGCTGGGGCATGCTCCTAGGACAGGAGGAAGTTGATGAGGAAGATCAGGATTCCCTGAAGGAAACTTTCTTGGAGACCTCCCCGGTGTTACTGGGTCTCACCTTCCTGGTCTCCATCGTCCACTCTGTCTTTGAGTTCCTGGCCTTCAAGAATGGTGGGTCCACAACCTAATTCTTTTATAAATACAAGGTATTTAGTACTTTTTGTCTGAAGATGGTAACAATGCTGTTACCTGAACACCGTTCAGAGTTATTGTCTGAATCCCGATATACATGCTAAAAGGTACAACTTCCTTAAGTTTTGTCCATGAGTGTATCTTTCAGAGTGATTGTCTGAATCCCGATATACATGCTAAAAGGTATAACTTCCTTAAGTGTTGTCCATGAGTGTATCTTTCAGAGTTATTGTCTGAATCCCGATATACATGCTAAAAGGTACAACTTCCTTAAGTGTTGTCCATGAGTGTATCTTTCAGAGTTATTGTCTGAATCCCGATATACATGCTAAAAGGTACAACTTCCTTAAGTGTTGTCCATGAGTGTATCTTTCAGAGTTATTGTCTGAATCCCGATATACATGCTAAAAGGTACAACTTCCTTAAGTGTTTCCATGAATGTATCTTTCAGAGTTATTGTCTGAATCCCGATATACATGCTAAAAGGTACAACTTCCTTAAGTGTTGTCCATGAGTGTATCTTTCAGAGTTATTGTCTGAATCCTGATATACATGCTAAAAGGTACAACTTCCTTAAGTGTTGTCCATGAGTGTATCTTTCAGAGTTATTGTCTGAATCCTGATATACATGCTAAAAGGTACAACTTCCTTAAGTTTTGTCCATGAGTGTATCTTTCAGAGTTATTGTCTGAATCCCGATATACATGCTAAAAGGTACAACTTCCTTAAGTGTTGTCCATGAGTGTATCTTTCAGAGTTATTGTCTGAATCCTGATATACATGCTAAAAGGTACAACTTCCTTAAGTGTTGTCCATGAGTGTATCTTTCAGAGTTATTGTCTGAATCCTGATATACATGCTAAAAGGTACAACTTCCTTAAGTTTTGTCCATGAGTGTATCTTTCAGAGTTATTGTCTGAATCCCGATATACATGCTAAAAGGTACAACTTCCTTAAGTTTTGTCCATGAGTGTATCTTTCAGAGTTATTGTCTGAATCCCGATATACATTCTAAAAGGTACAACTTCCTTAAGTTTTATCTATGAGTGTATCTCTCAGAGGGGACTAACTCTCCCACATAGTGTGGACAGCCATTGTAGAATGTGTGTGTGTCGCAGACATCCAGTTCTGGAAGAACCGCAAGTCCCTGGAAGGACTCTCAGTCCGCTCAGTCTTCTTCAACGTGTTCCAGAGTTTTGTGGTTCTGCTCTACGTGCTGGACAACGACACCAACATGGTGATCCGTATCTCTGTCTTTGTGGGGCTCCTCATCGAGCTGTGGAAGATCCACAAGGTGCTGGATGTGTCCTTGGACCGTACAAGGCCACCACTGCTGGGCTTCATCCCCAGGGTGATGTTGTCTGACAAGGGATCCTACGTGGACTCCTCCACCAAGCAATACGATGTCATGGCCTTCCGCTACCTCTCCTGGGCCTTGTTCCCTCTCATAGGTGTCTACGCTGTCTACTCCCTGCTCTACCTGGAGCACAAGGGCTGGTATTCCTGGGTCCTCTCCATGCTCTACGGCTTCCTGCTCACCTTTGGTATGTATTGTTTCATCAAATCCTTGTTTTTAAAAATAAGCCAATTACACCTATCCCCCGATTTGCACGGTAGATACGTTCCTGAGAAAAATGTGTAAATCGAAAAATAAACTTTCACTAAAATACAATTTTCCGTAGTTAAAACTTTATAATTTTATGGCGAAGAAATAAAGACACAGTGTGCGAGTGCAGCAAGTCAGCACATAAGCTCGGGATTCCTCGTGAGATGTGTACACAGCGCATAAAAACAAAAAACTTATTTGGAAAACCGTGTAAAAGCGAAAACGTGTAAAACAAGTACCGTGTAAATCAGGGGATAGGTGTATTTGTATACACAGTCTAGCCATAAATTCTGTTACAAACAATCTAATAAATAAATGATTAAGAAAAAAAAACTAATGGAAAATAAATACATATTTTATTAGCCAATAGGACATAGATTTTAAATATATACAATCATTCAAAATGTCCTCCCTTATTTTTGACACAGGATCTCAAACGTTCGAGCCACTGATCTATGGCGGCATGCACCTTTTCTAAGGGTATTTCTTTCATAGCTCTCACCAATGCTGATTTCAATTTATCCAAATTATGATATCTTTCCTAACACACCATCTCCTCTAAATATGCCCACAAAATGTAATCAAGGGGGTTTAAATCAGAACTTACAGAGGGCCATTCGTTTGCCTTTATGAGCTCCTGAACATTCGTCTCCAACAATTGTTGAGTTGACTCAGCTTTGTGAGCAGGAGCTGAATCTTGCTGAAATATCCAATGTTCTCCATTAAACATTTTTGTATTCAGAGGCTTTACTATTTGTTCCAAAATATCTTCTTGATAGTTTTTACCCCTTTGGCACAGAAATGGAGATCTGTTACACCTTGGTAGCTAACTCCCCACCAAACCATGACAGAAGAAGGATGGTGACCTTTTTCAAGTCTTCTAACTTTCAAAGAAGTTTCTAGAGAGCTACGAGCATATATCCTATCATTCTGACGATTAATCTTTTCCTCGACACTGAAAATTTTCTCATCTGTGAAAAGGATTCTCTCATGCCACCGACCATAATGCAGCGCCAACAACATTTTTGATCTAACCCTTCTAATATCTCTAAGAGCAGGGGTTATCAAATGACCTGTGCGTCATTTGAAAGCTCTCAGTCCAAGGTCTTCGTTGATTATCCTGGAAACAGTTCTTGTAGCTAAATTCATCTGCTTTGCTAAGATCTTTTGTTTGCGGCGTGGATTTCGACGAATTCTTTCGCGAATGACTTTTATAGCTGCTTGTGTTCGTTGCACGCGCGGTCGACCAGATCTTTCAAGGTCATTAATAGTGCCAGCCTTGTTGAACCTTTAAATGGTTCGATAAACAAATTGACGCTTAATATTCAAATTTTGTAAAAGTTTAAAAATGGATGAAGGACTTTGGCCTACCTTATGAAAGGCTATTACAGCTATACGATTTTCTTTAACACCCCAATCCATCATCAAAAAACAAATATATTCCGATTTTTTTTTCTAAACGTTTTCTTCACGTATGCACGAGATATTCAAATAACAACTACTGTATTTAGAATACTTCATGCGGTCAAATTAAATATTTTTTATCACTGATTTGGTTTTGTAACAATATTTATGGATAGACTAAATATATTGATTACAAATAAAAAATGATATTTATATATTGAAGTAGAAACAGAGAAATATCTCAGTTGGAGAGCATTAGATCTAAACATTTTCTACATCAAAGTTATCAGAGATTAATGGTTCTGTGGCGACCACACTTTGCTTCAGCAGGCGAGAACTGAAACAAAGTTTCAATACACATACTACGGGTAATAAAGTGGCGGCCCCACTATGCCTCGGCATGCTGGGAGAACACGTCACTACGCATGTGCAGGCGTCATCTGGAACTTTCTAGTCACTGGCGCGGTAAACTAAAAGGCTTGCTCCCAACGACCGAAAAGAAGTAACAGCCATTGGGAGCAGGCCTTGTTGTTTACCGCGCCAGTCGCTAGAAAGTTCCGGATGACGCCCGCGCATGCCTAATGACATGTTCTCCCAGCATGTGCTTGCTAAGGCATAGTGGGGCCGCCACTTTATTACCCGTAGTATGTGTATTGAAACTTTGTCCCAGTTCGCGCTCGCTGAAGCAAAGTGTGGTCGCCACAGTTCCATTTCCTATATATATATACGAGGTGTGTTCAAAAAGTATCGCGACTTTTGAATTTTCGCAGGTTACGTATATTCGAATTTCTATCTTTTTATGGCTTTATGTTGGTACTCATGTCTCTCACTTATGCCGACAAGCTTGGCCATTTTGAATGTTCACTTAATTGTTGACAGCTGCTTTGCTTGCAGGTGTTTTGGATCGTCTTCGATTTTTACCTATTAAAAAAATGGATCAAAGAACCTGTATCAAATTTTGTGTGAAAAACGAAATTAAGTGCGCGGATGCATTCCGAATGTTGACTGTGGCATAGGGATAAGCTACCTTGGACCGAAGCAACGTTTATCGGTGGTACAAAATGTTCTCAGAAGGCCGAGAAGATGTGAACGACGAAGAGCGTGCCGGACGCCCGAGCACTTCAACAACAGACGAAAAAATTAATGAAGTGGAGAAAATGATATTGGCCAATCGTCGAATCACCGTTAGAGAAGTTGCTGAGGACCTGAACATATCGATTGGCTCGTGCCATTCGATTTTTATCAATGATTTGGGCATGAGACGGGTCGCCGCAAAATTCATAACAAAATTGCGACCAAAAACAGCATCGCATAAACATTGCTAATGAGATGTTGGACTCTGTTCGCGAAGACCCAAATTTTCTCCAGAGGGTCATAACTGGTGACGAAGCGTGGGTTTATGGTTATGACGTGGAAACCAAAGCTCAATCATCTCAATGGAAGCTGCCGCACGAACCAAGACCGAAAAAAGCGCGCCAAGTTCGGTCGAATGTGAAAGTTTTGCTGACAGTTTTCTTCGATTGCAGGGGCGTGGTGCATCATGAGTTCTTGCCACAGGGTAGAACGGTCAATAAGGAATATTACCTGCAAGTTATGCGCAATTGGCGCGAAGCAATCCGCCAGAAACGCCCGGATTTGTGGAAGAACAAAAATTGGCTTTTGCACCACGATAACGCCCTTGCTCACACATCGTTGCTTGTGCGCGACTTTTTGGCCAAAAACAACACACTAATGATGCCGCGCAGCCACCGTATTCCCCAGATCTGGCCCCCTGTGACTTTTTCTTGTTCCCTAAACTGAAGAGGCTCATGAAAGGACGACGTTACGCTACGCTTGATGAGATAAAGACGGCATCGAAGGAGGAGCTGAAAAAGATTTTTAAAAATGATTTTTTGAAGTGCTTCGAAGATTGGAAAAACCGTTGGCACAAGTGTATAATATCTCATGGGGATTACTTTGAAGGGGACAAAATAGGTATTCATGAATAAATAAATAATTTTTGAAAAAAAAACACAAAAGTCGCGATACTTTTTGAACACACCTCGTATATATGGCACATTATCTATTGCCTTATAATTAAATATACCTAACTGACTTTGTCTCTCCTTATTGTTTGTGGAAGAACATTGCTCGATACAAATATTTAAATGTAATTCTACTGTCCTAAAAGCTTATGTCCATAGTTCACTTAAATACCATTTCTAAGATTCCACCCTTCAGTGTAACATATATAAACAGAATGATCCAATACAGTATTAGAGCTCTAAAGAAACGGTCTGGTGGATTAAATTGGTGAAACCACTGAGAGGGTTCACCACTGATGAGCCAAGTCCTCCCAATATTCTTTCATCACAGTAAGGACAGTAGAAGTTTGATTTATGTTTTGAAAGAAACATTAGGGATTTGAAATGCTTTCTATTCTTATTTATAGATGGCGTGTTATCACCTGGGGGGGTCGGTAGAAGGATGGTTTAAACCGATGGTTTTCGACCACTACGACCCGGGTTTGATTCCTGCATTGGGCACTTTTATTCTGACTTAAAAAAATTGCTCCAATGGCCCCTGATTCTTGAAAAAAGTCCAACCCCACCAGCGAGTGTAAGTAACCAAACGGGTCTCTGGCACATATGTAAGTGCAAAAGTTGAACTGCCTTTCATATGTGTAGACATGTGGTGCACTTACAGTAAAAGCAGTCACCAACTTCTACCCACCATGATTATCATGACCTGTATCACGTGTACTAGGGATAAGCAAAAAAAAAAAACTCTATCACCTTATAATACAAATGAAAACACCAAAACATGAATGTTTCTTTTCACAAATAAAGCACACACTTGGTTATCTCGTGTGTCTTCAATAAAGGTCACTGTTTATCCTGTTGAAGGGTTGGTGAAACCAGAAAGAAAGCTTGGAGAATATTATAAAATAAAACAAAAACTCATCCTCGAAAGCTGTCTTGTTCACTATTTCATATGTATTGCACAGGATTTAAAATTTTCAAACACTACTATCAATAGAAAGTGAAAAAATTTAAGCACGATTGTTTCTTTCACAAATAAAACAAACTTCTACTGTCCTTACTGTGATGAAAATATACATTGGGAGGGTTCTTGGTTCATCAGTGGTGAACCCTCCCAACGGTTTCACCAATTTAATCTACCAGACTGTTTCTTTAGAGCTCTAATACTGTATTGGATCATTCTATACTCTTGGAAGACGGGGCAATTTAGCAGTAGATGAATAGAAGTCTGTTCCTCACATCCACAGAAGCATCTTGAATCTTGCACAGATTTGATGAATATTAAAAAGCTTCTAACCTTTCCTTCTATGGCATAGTCCAATCAAAGAAGGATACAAGTATATACAGAATCTTGTGTTTAGAAGAATAATTTTTAACGCCTTGCCGAATACTTTATTTTTATTTAAACTGACAATGACAAAATATTTTTGTCGAAACCTCATGAAAATAAAACCTTTATACTGGCATTCTGTTTATATATTTTACACTGAAGGGTGGAATCTTAGAAATGGTATTTAAGTAAACTATGGACATAAGCTTATAGGACAGTAGAATTACATATGTGGCGACCACACTTTGCTTCAGCGAGGGCAAACTGGGACAAAGTTTCAATACATATACTATGGGCATTAGAGTGGCGGCCCCACTATGCTTCAGCATGCGCAAGCTGGGAGAACACACTAGGCATGTGCCCGGGGCGTCATCCGACATTTTCTGGCCACTGGCGTCATAACAACAAGGCCTGCTCCGAACGGCCGTTACAACAACCGTTACTTCTTTTCTCTTCACATTTCTGTCTTTAAATAAATTAATTTTAATTTTATCAGTGGCCTTTCCACAAGCCACACCAACACATCACACAACCATCCCACACATATATCACTTTATGAGGGATTATTTCAAGCAATATTTTTAATGGACTTTGTAGTTTGTATAGAAACAATGTTGATGTTGTGTAGGTTTCATCATGATGACCCCCCAGCTGTTCATCAACTACAAGCTGAAGTCAGTAGCCCACCTACCTTGGAGAATGCTCACCTACAAGTTCCTCAATACCTTCATCGACGACATCTTTGCCTTTGTTATGAAGATGCCCACAATGTATCGTCTTGGTTGTTTCCGGGACGACCTGGTGTTCTTTATCTATCTCTACCAGCGTTACATCTACCGTGTAGATTACAAGAGGGTCAATGAGTTTGGTATCTCCGGAGAGATGGAAGAATCTACAGATGCAGTTGTAGCTACCACTGCTGCTACAATACAGGAGGAAGGGAACAGTAAGAAAGATAATTAGCCCATTACCGACCGTCTCTAGTTCTTTGTCTTTGCGTGTCTTAATACCGCCTGGTTGTTCCGCCCAGCTGGCTTGCTCCAATCGGCAACCTAGAAATTCTTTTTTTTTTTTTTATCGTCACAAACTTTTCATTCCGCTTCTTTTTATCCTTAATTTTTACCACTTTTTTCCACTTTTTATCTTCAACTATGACTATTGGACGTCAAACATAATGATAAAAAAAACGTTTATTTATAATTTTAAGTTGTTTCTGTTGTCGTATCAATTAGGTGAATGGTGTATGTGAGAGGACATTCCGGGAGTGTTGCGTAGTTTGTAGACAGCCATTGTTTACTTTTTGTTGTTTTGTCTATCTCTCACCACAGATATATTATAAAATGATGCTCTGTTGCCATTTGATTTGAATATAAAAGACATTTGTATAAAATTAAAATAAATTAAAAATATGTTAATTTCAGTTGTGTGTGTGTTGATTGATTCTTTGTGTCCTCTCTACACGACAAATACTACAAATTTACTAGGGAAACAATTATATGTGCTTGTCTTCTTTCTTATCTCCACTTAACATCAGGGTATCAAGTCTGTAGAGCTTGTTGATGGTGTCTGTGCTGGGGATATGTCTCTTCTTCTTTCTTATCTCCACTCAACATCAGGGTATCAAGTCTGTAGAGCTTGTTGATGGTGTCTGTACTGGGGATGTCTCTCTTCTTCTTTCTTATCTCCACTCAACATCAGGGTATCAAGTCTGTAGAGCTTGTTGATGGTGTCTGTGCTGGGGATGTGTGTCTTCTTCTTTCTTATCTCCACTCAACATCAGGGTATCAAGTCTGTAGAGCTTGTTGATGGTGTATGTGCTGGGGATGTCTCTCTTCTTCTTTCTTATCTCCACTCAACATCAGGGTATCAAGTCTGTAGAGCTTGTTGATGGTGTCTGTGCTAGGGATGAGTCTCTTCTTCTTTCTTATCTTCACTCAACATCAGGGTATCAAGTCTGTAGAGTTTGTTGATGGTGTCTGTGCTGGGGATGTGTCTCTTCTTCTTTCTTATCTCCACTCAACATCAGGGTATCAAGCCTGTAGAGCTTGTTGATGGTGTCTGTGCTGGGGATGTTTCTCTTCTTCTTTCTTATCTCCACTCAACATCAGGGTATCAAGTCTGTAGAGTTTGTTGATGGTGTCTGTGCTGGGGATGTCTCTCTTCTTTCTTATCTCCACTCAACATCAGGGTATCAAGTCTGTAGAGCTTTTTGATGGTGTCTGTACTGGGGATGTCTCTCTTCTTTCTTATCTCCACTCAACATCAGGGTAACAAGCCTGTAGAGCTTGTTGATGGTGTATGTGCTGGGGATGTCTCTCTTCTTCTTTCTTATCTCCACTCAACATCAGGGTATCAAGTCTGTAGAGCTTGTTGATGGTGTCTGTGCTGGGGATGTGTCTTCTTCTTTCTTATCTCCACTCAACATCAGGGTAACAAGCCTGTAGAGCTTGTTGATGGTGTCTGTGCTGGGGATGTCTCTCTTCTTCTTTCTTATCTCCACTCAACATCAGGGTATCAAGTCTGTAGAGCTTGTTGATGGTGTCTGTGCTGGGGATGAGTCTCTTCTTCTTTCTTATCTCCACTCAACATCAGGGTATCAAGTCTGTAGAGCTTGTTGATGGTGTCTGTGCTGGGGATGTGTGTCTTCTTCTTTCTTATCTCCACTCAACATCAGGGTATCAAGTCTGTAGAGCTTGTTGATGGTGTCTGTACTGGGGATGAGTCTCTTCTTCTTTCTTATCTCCACTTAACATCAGGGTATCAAGTCTGTAGAGCTTGTTGATGGTGTCTGTGCTGGGGATGTGTCTTCTTCTTTCTTATCTCCACTCAACATCAGGGTAACAAGCCTGTAGAGCTTGTTGATGGTGTCTGTGCTGGGGATGTCTCTCTTCTTCTTTCTTATCTCCACTCAACATCAGGGTATCAAGTCTGTAGAGCTTGTTGATGGTGTCTGTGCTGGGGATGAGTCTCTTCTTCTTTCTTATCTCCACTCAACATCAGGGTATCAAGTCTGTAGAGCTTGTTGATGGTGTCTGTGCTGGGGATGTCTCTCTTCTTCTTTCTTATCTCCACTCAACATCAGGGTAACAAGCCTGTAGAGCTTGTTGATGGTGTCTGTGCTGGGGATGTCTCTCTTCTTCTTTCTTATCTCCACTCAACATCAGGGTATCAAGTCTGTAGAGCTTTTTGATGGTGTCTGTACTGGGGATGTCTCTCTTCTTTCTTATCTCCACTCAACATCAGGGTATCAAGCCTGTAGAGCTTGTTGATGGTGTCTGTGCTGGGGATGTGTCTCTTCTTCTTTCTTATCTCCACTCAACATCAGGGTATCAGGTCTGTAGAGCTTGTTGATGGTGTCTGTACTGGGGATGTGTCTCTTCTTCTTTCTTATCTCCACTCAACATCAGGGTATCAAGCCTGTAGAGCTTGTTGATGGTGTCTGTGCTGGGGATGTGTCTCTTCTTCTTTCTTATCTCCACTCAACATCAGGGTATCAGGTCTGTAGAGCTTGTTGATGGTGTCTGTACTGGGGATGTGTCTCTTCTTCTTTCTTATCTCCACTCAACATCAGGGTATCAAGCCTGTAGAGCTTGTTGATGGTGTCGGTGCTGGGGATGTGTCTCTTCTTCTTTCTTATCTCCACTCAACATCAGGGTATCAGGTCTGTAGAGCTTGTTGATGGTGTCTGTACTGGGGATGTGTCTCTTCTTCTTTCTTATCTCCACTCAACATCAGGGTATCAGGTCTGTAGAGCTTGTTGATGGTGTCTGTACTGGGGATGTCTCTCTTCTTCTTTCTTATCTCCACTCAACATCAGGGTATCAAGCCTGTAGAGCTTGTTGATGGTGTCTGTGCTGGGGATGTGTGTCTTCTTCTTTCTTATCTCCACTCAACATCAGGGTATCAAGTCTGTAGAGCTTGTTGATGGTGTCTGTACTGGGGATGAGTCTCTTCTTCTTTCTTATCTCCACTTAACATCAGGGTATCAAGTCTGTAGAGCTTGTTGATGGTGTCTGTGCTGGGGATGTGTCTTCTTCTTTCTTATCTCCACTCAACATCAGGGTAACAAGCCTGTAGAGCTTGTTGATGGTGTCTGTGCTGGGGATGTCTCTCTTCTTCTTTCTTATCTCCACTCAACATCAGGGTATCAAGTCTGTAGAGCTTGTTGATGGTGTCTGTGCTGGGGATGAGTCTCTTCTTCTTTCTTATCTCCACTCAACATCAGGGTATCAAGTCTGTAGAGCTTGTTGATGGTGTCTGTGCTGGGGATGTCTCTCTTCTTCTTTCTTATCTCCACTCAACATCAGGGTATCAAGCCTGTAGAGCTTGTTGATGGTGTCTGTGCTGGGGATGTGTCTCTTCTTCTTTCTTATCTCCATTCAACATCAGGGTATCAAGTCTGTAGAGCTTGTTGATGGTGTCTGTGCTGGGGATGTGTCTCTTCTTCTTTCTTATCTCCACTCAACCTCAGGGTATCAAGTCTGTAGAGTTTGTTGATGGTGTCTGTGCTGGGGATGTGTCTCTTCTTCTTTCTTATCTCCACTCAACATCAGGGTATCAAGTCTGTAGACCTTGTTGATGGTGTCTGTGCTGGGTATGTGTCTCTTCTTCTTTCTTATCTCCACTCAACATCAGGGTATCAGGTCTGTAGAGTTTGTTGATGGTGTCTGTGCTGGGGATGAGTCTCTTCTTCTTTCTTATCTCCACTCAACATCAGGGTATCAAGTCTGTAGAGCTTGTTGATGGTGTCTGTGCTGGGGAGTGTCTCTTCTTCTTTCTTATCTCCACTCAACATCAGGGTATCAAGTCTGTAGAGCTTGTTGATGGTGTCTGTGCTGGGGATGTGTCTCTTCTTCTTTCTTATCTCCACTCAACATCAGGGTAGACCTTGTTGATGGTGGTTGAAATACCCAAATATGAAGACAGAATAAAATTATTTAGGAATGCATTCAAGCTTAAGCAATTAAGGATTTACATAAATAAGGATTACACCTTAAAAGTTAGAGAACAGCGTCGATTGTTGATTAATAAGAGAAAAGAACTTTTGGCTAAAGGAATCTTATCTAAACTTCGAGATAGCAAGTTGATTGTGGGAAGTATTGTTTACCAAGTTATAAATGATAAGATCATGAGTTCAGAAGGAACTGAGATATAGCAAACACTCAGAAAGGAACTGGAAGGATCACATAATATCTCTTTTTACAGGCAAGAAAATATCACCATCAATCACATATAGCTAATAGGAATGGAAAACTAAACTATTCGATTTAACAACTATTAAAACTTGGTCACAATTATGTAAATATTATGTATTGGAATTTTTCCAATTTACGTTTTCCCTTTCATTAATTATTTAAAACAATTTGAAATATTTGCTATAATGGAAATTTAGTGCCAATTTGTTTCAAAACTCGAGATCGAGAATTTCCAGGTTTACCAATCACTTGCCAGAAAAATCTCGGGTCAGGGAAGAAGCTCTGAAGGCATCATTGTAGGAATTTATAACAAATATAAACAAATACTGGAAAATGTTGAAGAGAAAACTAATTGGATTTCGGTTACTTGAAATGAACCCAAACATAGATTCATTGCTGACTTGTATAACTTTTACGTGTCTACCTCCTAACGAACTCCAACTATAGAATATATATACAGTCGAACTTGGATAATTCGAACCCCAAGGGACCATAAAAAAATTTGAATTATCCAAAAATTTGAATTAAAGATGTTTTGAATAAAAAGGCTTAAAACAATAAAAATCTCACAATTTCGATCAATTCCTTTATTAAGAATAACATTAGTTGCTGTAAATTTACATTTTTACCGTATATTTAGATTATGTGCAATAATTGTATGTACAGTAAAACCCCGCTATAACGAACCCTGGATATAACGAACCTTCCCTTATAACGAACCCACGCCGATTCCCAATTCCATTCCATTGAAAATACCATCGTTATAACGAACTTTGCGATTTTTAGAATAACGAACTACCCCTATAACGAACCTATTTCGGGTCCCAAAATGATAAAATCTATTAAAAATACTATGCTTATAACGAACTTAGAATTGTAATTTAAAAAAAAAATTAAAAAACAAAATTTTGAGCATGTTTAAAGCTCGCGGATCGCGATTTCAAAACAATAAATTTAGCGGCATTGTTTGTTTGATTTTTGCACTTTATTTTTGCTGTATGTTGTATAAATTTTTACACATTATACTTTTTATTAATTAGAATATCTTTGCATCCATTAAATTTGAAATATAAAAAATGCAAATGGCTTCCAAAATGAAGAAAACAAAGGCATTTTAAAAACAAAAGCATTATTTGATTAAAAAAAAAAAAGGCCATTTTCAGAACTTTTCAAAGTGAAACAACATAGGCAAAATGTTAAGAACATATTAAAATAAGAGAATATAACTTTTCTATTATAAAAGATAAAATATAAAGTTATTAAAAATTGTTACAAAGAGGAATCAACTTCAACTTTTGCCGCGATCGCGATCGTACGTTTTAGGGCTAAAAAAAAAAAGTCCAAATAAACGGTCCCGTGATGAAACAAAAATTATTTTTATGCCATTAACTATGGTGATTTTAAAGTCAGCAATGTTTTGCATGGCAGGTTAAAAAAAAAAAAAAACGAAATCTAGACCTAGAAGAATATGGGGAAACATGAAATGGAAGAAAAACACTAACTTTATTTGAATAGTGCAATGCTTGGAAGAATGCTTTGAAACAACAAGGTATTAGAGCCATTTTTTCAAGTAAAAATTGTATTATATAATGTGATAATGATGTTTTAAAATCATTTCATATCTTTGAATATATATTTAATAAAACTTTGCCTAGGATTTGTCTTGATTTTTAACTTAGACATAGAGGTACATGTATGTTAATCATAAGAAGAACCTATTATCTAATGATTTCTATTATTATTCAGTATTAATATAAGGAAATTAGTCAATTAAGGGAATTAAAATAAAGTGACCACTATTAAGAGGCAGCCTCTTCTTGTGTGTATGGCTGTTTTTTAATTATACGTCTAAAATTTTTGAAAAGTAAAAAAAAATAGCCAAACCGTGGCTATAGTGAACCAAAAGCTCTGTCCCATTGGGGTTCACTATAGAGGGGTTTTACTGTATATACTATATACATATTAAAAAATTTCAAAACTGATGTATTAATGTACAAAAAAAAAAAGGCAGATTGCTGGTTTAAAAAATGTACAGATTATTCTGCTTCGTTGGAACTCTGAAATTTAATTTTTGCCAAAGAAGTTAGAAATCTTAGCCTGTTTTCTAGAATTAAGTCTTTCAGTAAGGACAAAGGATTCTAACATATTCAACGAGTGGAAAATAGAGGGACTTACGTCATTTTTACTTTCAAAAAAGCGTCTAAGTTGCATGATATAGTTCGTTGCTTCGGCCGCACTTGGAACGTTCATTTCCCCGGCAACTGATGACTCGTCTTCATCACCCGATGCCTCGTCGCTGTCTTGTTTTTCAATGTTGTGGTTGAGCACTTCAGCGATGATATCTGCGTCGGTTATCTCACCACATACTGCAACATCGTCATCCACGTTTAAGAAATCGTCATACGAGATGGTAGAATTAGAAATAACGTCCTCCCAGCCGTCAACTGAAGGCATCGTTTCCGCTATAATATCATCTGCATTTTCTTCATCCTCCTCCTTTTTTACGAAACCAGCTTTTTTGAACGAAATTTTGTTGCGTTCTTTGAAGCCATCTAGCCACCCAGAACTCGCCTTAAAATCGGTTTTCCCCATTTCAGTAGCAAATTGTTCAGCTTTGCTTCTTATAAGGTGACCACTCACGGGAATCTTCTTATCTCTTGCTTGCTTGAACCATTTTAAAACACATTTGTCCAAATCAGGATTTCCCGGCTCCCTTAACCTTTTTCGGCCTTAAACACACTCACTTTCACTCCTGAGAATTTTTTCTTTATTTTTTAAGTACGTCGACAACGTGTTTCGAGGAATCCCAAAGTCCTTAGCAATGCCGGATTCAGCCAACGTCAAAGTTTTGTATGTTCGAAGCGCCGACATATTCGCTCCTTTTAGCTTTCTTGATAAATAAGGAGTCTCAAAAATCCAATAATTACAGAGTAGCAAAATATAAACATAAAAATTGATAACTCTGTTAAGAAAATAATTAATAATAATAAAATAACAAATTCGTTGTTACAATATTACAACGTCATTTCGCAAAATTTCACGCCTTGAACCGGCATCAGGTCCTTATTTTAACTCGTAAAAGTTCGAATTATCCAAGACATAATTCGAATTAACCACGATTTTTTAACATTATTTATATAGGAAATTCTAGGGACCAAGATAAATATTCGAATTAAAGAGGTTTTCGAATTAAAGAAGTTCGAATTTTCCAAGTTCTACTGTATTTATTAACAAATGCAATATATTCAAAACTTTTAATCTGTTTCACAAAATGTTATTTTTATTATTTTCGTTGATATTTTAAAAAATAATATATTAAATCGATATATATTCTAAATTTATAATATTTTCAATTATTTTTACCATTTTACATTTTCTCTATACTCCCAAGCAACACGCGTCGTTGATTTATGCTAGAATTTTCTAGGGAAGAGTTGCAGGATAATAAAATATGTTTCATCAACTCAGTTTCAAAAAATCAAACCTTTCAATTTTAATTTTAAAAAAATTAAATAAAAATTAAACTTAACAAATAATTTAATTTTAATTCAAATCTATATATATAAAATTGAATGTCTGTCTGTTTGTCTGTACTCTATAGATTCAAAAACCATACATCCAATCGCCGTGAAATTTTGGGATATTATTAGGTATATCACCGGGAAGGTTTTTGAAAAATAATTTCCTGAATATCTTGAATATCCTTAGAGTTATTTGCAGATTTGTAGATTTAACTCGCAAGCAGCGCCCCCATTGTGACGATGATAACAAGTTTTCTTATCACTAAGTTTGTTATCTTAAATATTATTTATCAAAAGTAGGATTATCTCAGGATGACACGGCAATGTGACACGGGAAAAAATGTTCACTAGATAAAACTATGATTTTCTAATGTAGAAAATTAGGAAAGACAAAATTCAGGATGACACGGCACACAGGGACCGGGGGAGGGGGGGGGGGGGGGTAAATGCTCACTTTATCGAGAGATTCAAATTTACGAGTTTCAAATTATCAATATATATATATATTTTTTTATTTTTATAAGTTTTTAGAGAATTGTTTTAACAAATGTTCGCTAGACAAACCTTTACTCAGGTAAAACCTCGGGCGAAGCCGTCCGCTAGTTAATAAATAATTTTAATTTTTTAAAGATCTATTAGAAAACAATCCTTTCCTTATATCTTCTTCTATATATATAAAAACTAGATGACCCGGGCAACGCCCGTGTGTGATTGAATGTTTTTATTCCAATACTATTTGTTACAATTATAAATTGGAGCCGGGGATGTCACTCTTGTGAAACGTCCCGCTCCAAACTTTACATGTACATTAGGTCAGCTGGTATTACCCCTCATTTTCACCGCTAGAGGCGCGAGCGAATTGACTTTTTGTAAATATACATAATTATAAAGATAGAAGCTTCTATAGAAGATAATGATCATAATGATGATGCGCGCGCATCCGTGACAGCGATGAGGAATTGAGGAAAGATAATAGTAAAATAATAATAATAATTATTATTATTATTATCATTAGATAATGATAATGATCATAATGATGATGCGCGCGCATCCGTGACAGCGATGAGGAATTGAGGAAAGACGGTCGTGACTATATATGTTGATGAATGTTTGTATGTCCGTATACAAATTCGCAGTAGTTCACTAATTCAAACCAAAATTTCCATACATAGGTAAAAAAATACGGGGAAGATGATAGGCTATTTTAAAAAATATATAAATCAATTATTAAAACTATATATTTTTGTTGTGTTTTAACTTTAAAAGCACACAAAAATATAATAACTTGAATTTGTTTATTCAAGTATCAAAAAACAAAGCTTTACATATAGAACAAATAATAATTAAGAAGAAGAAAGAAACATTTTAGGAAAAAGGCAAAAAACAAAACAAAGTACTGGTCAAAAAGAAAACATTTAAAATCACAGATTAATATCTTCAACACTTCCCCTTAATCAGATTTCAAATGTTCCTCATACCCAGTAGATATTTGAAGATTCGTTTAACTGCTTCCCAGTCATATATTGTTGGTGCTGCAAGTTTTCGAGAAACTTTATTCAGTGCAAAAGTGATATCGGGTCTTGTTAAGCAGCTCAGATGCATCAGACTACCAATCGCTTCACGAAAGGGAACATTTTCTAGAATCTCTGCTTCCCCAGGAACAGTTGAATTATCAGTTGGTGTTCCCACTTTATTCGCTTGAGACATATTGAATTTCTCAAGAATTCTTTTTATATATGCCTTTTGATTTATAAAGATTGACCCATCCGGTTGCCACTCTATCTCAATACCCAAAAAGTAATTTAATGGTTCACTTGTGATCTTAAATGAAAACATTAGTTCATCAAGAAATTCTTTGATTTCCTGTTCATTTGTACCAGCAATGATTCCATCATCAACATATATCGCAATAATGAGTAGATGATCATTTGTTTTTCTGAAGAATAAACAGGGGTCAGCTGTACTTTCCTTCAGACATCTTTCTTTCATGAAGTTGACTATTTTCTGATTCCAGCATCTTGGTGACTGTTTAAGTCCATAGAGACTTTTCTTCAATTTCCATACAAGATCTGTTCCATTGTTGAATCCTTCAGGTTGTTTGATATAAATTTGATCTTGTAAGTCTCCATAGAGAAAGGCTGTCTTTATGTCAAACTATACCAATTTTAAGTCTTCATTAGCAGCAATTGCTAAAAGAGTTCTTATGGTGTCATGTCTTGCCACAGGACTAAATGTTTCTTCATAATCTATACCATTTTTTTGTGCAAACCCTTTTGCCACCAGTCTTGCCTTATATCTTGTAATCTCTCCTTTAGAATTCAATTTGGTCTTTAATACCCATTTACAATCAATTGGTTTTTGGCCAGGTGGTAATGTTGTGCATTCGTATACATCATTTTCCGTTAAAGAATTAATTTCTTCATTCATTGCTTCTTTCCAAAATTGTGCATTTGGAGAATCCATTGCTTCTTTGTATGTCTTGGGTTCAAGACCTTCTGCAATATTTATTTCAGCATCAATATACCTTTGAGGTTTTGATATATTTGATCGATCTCTTAGATTGTATACGTCTGATGTTTGAACATTGCTTTCAATTTTCTCAATATCTTGAGTATCATTTTGTTCATCAATCTGATTACTTGAAAGTTCCTTATTTCTCTTTTCAATATCAAGGCTAAATGTTGGTATAGTTTCCTTGAATATTACATCCCTACTTGTGACAACTTTGAGTTCGGCATCCAGATTCGATACCCATCCTTGTTACTGCAATAACCAACCAAAATACCTTTTTCGCTTTTGGCATCTAACTTTCTTCTCTTTTCATCAAGCACATGAACAAAACATTCAGTTCCAAATATTAGAAGATGATCAACTGCTGGTTTTTTATCAAACCATAGTTCATAAGGTGTCTTTCCCTCAATTTGTGTTGGTCCTGTTCTATTCAAAACATATGTAGCAGTATTAACTGCCTCTGCCCAAAGCTTTAGGCTCATATTTTTGGTATATATCATTGAACGAGCTGCTTCTATTAAAGTCCTGTTTTCTCTTTCCGCTGAACCATTCTGTTGTGGAGTATATGGCATTGTGATCCTATGATTAATACCATACTTGTTTGAATTTTTGAGGTTTCTTTATTTACAAACTCCTTTCCTCCATCTGTGAGAATTTCTTTCACTATATGTCCAGTAGTCTTTGTTTCCAAGAGAAATTGTTCTAGCTTTTCAATGACTTGTGACTTTTCTTTTAGGAAATACACTGATCGGTATTTTGTAAAATCATCTTTGAAACACACAAAGTATCTCATCCCTCCTTTCGAAACCTCCTGCATAGGGCCACATACATCTACATGAATTAAGTTTCCAGGTTGAGTAGAAGCATATTGTTCTCTTGATCCAAAACTCAGTCTATGTTGTTTGACATAAATGCATGCCTCGCAAGGTTCATTGTCCATGACTGCATCTATTCCTTGTTCTTTAAGCCATTTTTGAACATGCCTTTTATTTTGATGTCCAAATCTTTCATGCCATAGTTGTAGCATATTGACATTTTGGGTTTTGGCTAAATTGACTTCTGCAGCATTTTCAGGTTTGATACCTGTTATTAACATACCATACAGGCCTCCTGGTAGTCTTTTCCCTTCTACAATAACTTCTCCAGTTGTTGTCTTAAAAAGTTTACAACCTTTTTTATCCATTTTCATTTCAAACCCTTTATCCAATGTGGACTGTAATGACATCACATTATGACTGAAATTGGGAACATACCATACATCAGTTAGGTAGTGAGTTTGCCATTTACCTTTTACACAAGTTTCAATTGTTATAGTTCCACTTCCATAAGCTATCAATTTTTCATTACTTCCAACTTTAACAGTCTGTTGGGTAGGAAAATCCTTATAAGAAGTATAAAAACTTGCATTTCTTGTAATGTGGTTAGTAGCTCCTGAGTCACCAATCCAAATGTCTTCATCTTGTTCATTGAATCTTTCACTGATTAAACTTTCACTTAATTTTGAATTAAGTTTTAATTTAGTTTCATCCTTTTCTTTTTCCTTTAGTTTCTTCTGTTTTGCATACCTACAATCTTTGGCCAAGTGTCCTTTTCTATGACAAAAGTAACATTCTCTTGTTTCTCTTGTTTTCTGAAATTTTTCATTACTTTTGGTAACTTTTCCTTTCATATTTGGCTTATTTTCATATGCATTTGCCATTAGTGCTGTCGAACTTGATGCGCTGCATTCATCTCGCTGTTGAATTCTTATTTCGAGTAATCAAAGCCTTTGTGTGAGATTTTCTACAGAACGTTCTTCTTTAGACACTGATTCCCAAACACTTTTAAAATCAAAATATTCATCAGGCAAGGTGTTTATGATTCTGAACATCAGCATGGATTCTGGCAATTTCAAATTTTCTTGTTTAGTAAGTTCATTTTGCATATCATTCCATAAACTTTCTAATTTTGAAATGTGCTTTGAAATATCATCTGTAGGATCCTTCTTAAAATTAAAGAATTGATTATAGAGCATGTCTAATCTCTGACCAGAGCTTTGCTCATAGACACTTAACAATTTGTCCCACATATCTTTAGCACTTGAGCAGGGAATGATTAGTTGACTTACATCAGGCATTACACTTGTTGTAAATAACAATTGGGATATTGCATCTTCACTTTCCCATTTTACATATGCCTCTTTTTCTTCTTTTGTTTCTTGTTTTATTGGCTTTCTATATGTTCCATCAACAACGCCTATTACTTTGTTTATTGTTAAAAGCAATTTTATATTTTTCTTATATTCTGGCCAGTTTATTAATCCTTCCAATTTGGGAATATTCATACCCATTTTAATATTATCCATTCCAGCCATTACTAATATAAATTTTGACGTAATAAACAAAATAGAATTCTTTTTAGGCTTACCGTTGCTTCGTTTTATTTATATTTCGCAGTGAATGCGTGGTTGGGTCCATAACCTGTTGTGTTTTAACTTTAAAAGCACACAAAAATATAATAACTTGAATTTGTTTATTCAAGTATATCAAAAAACAAAGCTTTACATATAGAACAAATAATAATTAAGAAGAAGAAAGAAACATTTTAGGAAAAAGGCAAAAAACAAAACAAAGTACTGGTCAAAAAGAAAACATTTAAAATCACAGATTAATATCTTCAACAATTTTTAGTCAGAAAATGATGATGACGATATTGCTGTATCATGTTTGATTATCAGATACAAAATTATATCGGGAAAAATTCCAAAAATCAGAGACCACGGGTGAAACCAGTTCATTATTTTGTACGCAGGAGCAAAATTCTAACAGAAAAACATTCATTCGAGCAGAAAACAAAAGCCAGATCATCTTTCTATAAAAATATCGCTTCTCAGACACAAAGTTTGTAGCGGGACGTTTCCAGTTCCAGTTCCAAATAACTTTATTAGGTGCCGCTCAAAAAGAGCAACCTAGATCATCATATTTTACAATGTACTGAGGGGGGTGATTATGTACTGGGGTTCATTTACAATTTATAATTATAATTTATAATGATGTCGTTGTTGGGTCCGGATTTTCAGGTCCTTGGGGATATTGTTCTTGAGAAGGTTTTTTCTGGCTTGTTTGATATTCAAGGTGGGTTTGTTTTTCCTTTTTTTCCACTTTTCGTCATTCTGGCTTAATTGATGGAGAATATGTCGAGGTTTTAAATTTCTTATTTTCCCTTTTCCGTATTTGTAGTTTGTGGCTTCCTTAAAGGTGGGGTTTTCTAATTTTTCGGATTTTTCATAGAATTTAAATAATTGTCTAATAATGTAGTCATTGATGTTTTCGTAGTTCCTGAGGATTGTGTTCCAAACGAACCAGGGTGGATACATGATTTTTCTGATCATTTTATTTTCGAAGACTTCTAGCTTTTTAAGGATGGTTTTATGTGCTGTCATAAAAATGGGGTGGCCATATATGAGTATTGGTCTTATTATTGTTGTGTTCTTTTGCAATGAAGGGATAATTTGCTTTTCGGTCCTAGAAGTAGGGATAATCGGTGTTGGGTAGCTTTCGCCAAATTAATTCTGTTTTCGATGTGTTTTTTGAAGGTTAGGTGCTCGTTGTTCTCGGATGTTCTCTTCCATTTAATATTGTCTTCGAAGAAAAAAGTTCGTCTAAAGGTTTCTTAATTTTGTCTTTTTTTCTGGAGAAAATTATTGCTTCACTTTTTTGGGTGTTCATTGTGACTCGCCATTCTTTACACCAGAGCGTGGAAAAGATGCAGGCCTCTTGTAGTTTCATGTGGAGTCTGTCGAAGTCGTATGTCGAGGACAAAATGGCGGTATCATCGGCAAATAGGTGTAAAGAGGTGTCTTCAATACAGGGGAAGTCATCTATATATATGCCAAATAAGGTTGGTCCTGTGAGTGATCCTTGGGGGACCCTGGCAAGGATGTTCCTAGGTGTTGAAAGTTCGTCTTTGACTCGTACCTTGAATGTTCTATTTGTTAAGAAGTTTTGCGTTATTTTTATGATATCTCCAGGAATGTGCTTTTTGCACATTTTGTAGAGAAGGGCTTCGTGCCAGACTTTATCGAATGCTTTGGCAATATTGAAGAATACGGCTCCTGTTATTTGGCCTAGGTTCATGGCTTTTCTTATTTTTTCAGTGACAACAACTAGCTGGTGCAATGTTGAGTGCTTGGCTTTGTAGCCAAATTGTTCAGGTCTGAGTGGATTATTTTCTTTGAGGGATTTTCTGAGTCTTCTTAAAACAATTCTTTTGAATAGTTTTGAGATGGCAGGTAACAGCGAAATGGGCCTGTAGCTTGTTGGTTCATGCATGGATTTTCCTTTTTTAAGTATGGGACAGATAATGGACGTTTTCCATCTGTCAGGGAAGTGGGCAAGCTGCAGTGAGGCGTTAAAGATTTCGGTTATTGATGCTAGTGTCGCGTTCCCTATTTTAGACCTGCGAGAACGGAGCATGTAGGCAGTGACTTAGTAAAAGTCTTTTATAAAGAAATCTGTAAGTGTAACGTTTGACAACAGGGCCTCTACCACAATAGGTAAAGTGTTTGATATTGAGATAAACAATGTAGAGCTTGAGCATATAAAACTATAACTTAAAGGATGGAAATGGAATATCAGACAACATACAAGACAGAAGGATTTTTAGAAATGCAGCTCCAAGTAAAAAGTTTCCATGTCGGCGCGAGAAGGGCCCCTCAGGGGAAGCCCCGTTGGTGGACTTCTTCCTGGAATGTATGGGGGCGTCGGGAATAGCGCGGGAACTAACGGTGTCTCAGGAATGTCGGGGTCCAACGTCCATCCTCCCCCCCCTTGCTTCTTCCTCCATGAAAGAGAAAATGGCGGACCCTTCCTCGTTGTCTCAACTTATCCTTTAAGAAAATCGCCTTCTAACGATTTAGCCACCTACTGAAGACGCTGGTAGCTATTTCATAGGGGAAACTATAGCAACAGATCTCTATAATTTCTACAGATCAATAGATTCACAATAAGGCGATTATAATCCAAGTTACACAGACAATAGTCAAATAATATACCTGATAGAATGCAACCAATGCAACAGAATGTATATAGGCGGAACCCGACAGACAAATAATAGATAGGATGGATGGATGCACCAGATCAAAAAAAAAAAATTAGAAATGATAGCAATTAAACGTACACTTCCCCATATCTGATAAAGTAGTTCTTGTTTCATTAACCATGTTCCATAGCTAATCCTAATTTCATAAGCTAAATTATTATATTATAGTTTTCCTTAGTTTAGAAATATGTAAATAGTCTATACTTAGCATATAACAAGATGTTAAGATATTTGAATTATTTTGCTATCTGGATATATGTAGAAGGAACCCTTACTTGTGAAGATTATATCTGAAGACTAACAAATAAGATTTAAAGACAAGCAAACTATACACTTAATAGTGGACGGCTCTCCCATCATAAAGATAGACTCTGGAATGGAACTGCCATCCATTTTACCGCCCCTACAGTCCAACGGACCGTGACGCACCCATCTCTTTGTGTCCCGTCCTTTGAGATCATCCAACGATTTTGGAGAATCTCAGAAAGATGAACATGTTACTATTAGAGACTAAAATCCTGAATATAGAAGACCAAATTAATATTTCTATTGAAGTACAGTAAGTTAAAATCAATATTTCAAAGTAGATATCATAAGTACCAGGTTCAGACTTCTAGTAGAAAATCTGATTAAACGTGTGGATATCATTTGATTCCCAATTTTATAATAAAGGTTCAATAAAGTGCAACAAGTAAGTTACCATCTGGATACATGTGAAGGGCCCCGTTTTATAGAGATTATTCCGGAATCTAACAGATAGGTTATAAGAGACAAACATACTATAGACTTATGCTATTGTCATTAATAATCGTAATATATCTAAAACCTGGGTCTTCAATAAAGCCGTAAAGGGAACAACTTAATGAGTTTTAAGACAACATGTATCTTATTAATTTTAAATCAATGAACAATATAAAGTAGACATGATGCAACACACTGAAACACAGACACTTACAACGATGTATATGACCGGCAATTTATGGAGACCTGATTATTAGCAACATTCCCTTCAAATAGATAAGAAACATACAACATTTCATTTATACAGTGGGAGTAACATCATAGGGCAAAAGAATGGAGTATGTATGAGAGAGAACAAGAAATTACTCTTATACGATATGTATCGGATATTTATTTGAACTATTCATATTTTTGGGGACATTTTTATGCTGGCGGGACATACTATTTACATAATAATGTAGGTAGGGTGACTTAAGGTTACTATTTCCTCTCTATAGATTGGAGAACATAGGTCTCCATCCCTTCTAACGGGACAAGACACGAAAATACAAACATTCTATCTTGTATTTAAAGCCCTTTTAGGGCCCATTCTGAATCTAAATAGGGGGCTAAGCCATAATGGCGGGGCTTACCTTCTTTCGGAAAGCGGCGGCACGGACTGGTCTCCTCTACGTCCCAGGCTCGTCTGGATAAATTCTCTACTGTCACTGAGCGGCTCTCTCTGTCTGTCTCCCCTTTTTTAGTCGAAAACGGGCCCTTTTATCCTATCCTTTCTTCATTTCCATTCGTTGATCATGCCAAAGCCTTTATTGGCTGGCATTTTGATTCGCCGAGAGCAAACACCCACGTGATCAATGGGCATCTTCATTCGTCGGAAGCAAACACGCACGTCCCCCCATGACCACGCCCCCAATTTCCCGTGTTGCCGCGCGAGAAAGAAAATCGTATATTGGATAAAACAAATTAATCCCTAAAATTAATTCCTTTAGGAATTAATTAATATATATATATATCCCGAGTATATAAAATTATTAATTTATATGTTTATATGACACATTGTTTTCCTTAGGTCACCTACTACCAAAAAGAAATGAGGGGAATATATGTACATATGGTACAGTAATATATGTACACATGGTACAGCAGTTCTCAGCACGGATGTTGTCTCTGGATGTCACCCGTCGTGTCTTCCCTCTGCCACCAGGTATCTGCTTTTGGCATGGAAGTCTGGTGTCTTCAGGTGTCTGTCTTTGTACATCCTTCCAAGAGAGGCCCTGTGTCAGGGAAGGGGGCCTTTAGAGCATCGTCGGCCATCGTTGGGAGTTCTCCATCTAGGCAACAAACACTTCGGCGAGACACTGCGTATATATATGTTTATATGATGTAAATGAATGTTTACATCTTTGTTGGGTTTTGTTTAATGGAAAAACTGACCCAACACTAGTATATGATTAGGGAGCAGTTTGAGAGGTTCATTAGGCAATTCATCGATTCCGGGAGCTTTTTTATTTGTTAGATATTCAATAATCGCTTTTATTTCACCAATGTTTGTTGGTTCTAGTGCTGTTTCTTTATTTTTTTTAATGTATGAATTCACACATTTGATGTATTTACGAGTAGGTTTGGAGTGGGATGTATAGGGATTGGGGGTGAACTGTTTTTCATAGTTGTTTGCAAATGATTCAGCTGCTTCTTCTGTGGTTAGTGTCTGCCCATTGTTTGTCTTCAGTGTTATTTCTTGTTTTTCAGAGTTAGATAATCGTTTGATGGATATGGTTTGGTCCGTGACTTTCAAGTTTTTTCGATAAAGTGGTCCCAGCTGGTGTTATCGTGCTCTCTTGTAAGTTTCTGTGATTCTCTCCGGGCCGTCATGTAGGCTGATTTATCTCGAGGGGGGGGGGGGGGGGGGGGGGGGGGGGGTCGCAGGTTTTTTTCATTTTTTTTCTTAGTCTGTTGGTGGATCGTATTTTTTCTTTAATGTGAGGTGGATATCTTCGTTCTAGTTCCGGGTCCTTATATTTTGTTGAATCTTTCAAATTTTGCACCATTTGTTCTTCAATGTGTGTAATGGCCTCGTCTATTTTTGAAGATGTGTCTAGGATCAGTTCAGGAGGTTCAGCGATTTCCATTTTGTACTTGAAAAGGGCCCAATCTGTAATTTTTATTTTTGTATTCGAGTAGGAAATTTTGAAATCCTGTAGCAGAAGTAGTACTGGGAGATGATCAGAGGTTAGTTCGTGCAGGACTTTAGAGTATGCGTTTTGGGGGATGTTTTTGTGCACGGCGATATCAATGATGTCTGGAGGTGAGTCATGATTAGGCTCGTCGGGGTAGCTCACATCTAGGTCCATAACGTTAATTGCGTTTTGGAGCCTTCTCCCGCTTGGGTTAGTAGTGGTGGAACCCCAGGCAGGATGTTTGCAGTTTAGGTCCCCTGCTAGATATCGGTTTGATCTAGATAGATGTTTGGTGGTTTGTAGCACGAATACAGGTTCATATTTACCCCGTTTTTGTCTTTGATTGAAATTCCTGTTGTTTCCAGGCTTGAGGTGGTGGCATGAATAGGTGCATGGCTGTACTTCTTGTGGATGAATATGGCAGTTCCACCACCTTGTCGGTTAGTCTGTCGTTGCGGAGGGTGAAGTTTTGAATCCTCATTTTATGGCACGGCTTAAGCCAGGTTTCTGACACTAGTGCGATGTCGAGGCCGTGGATGTTCAGGAATTTTGAAAATTGTTGTTTTTTGTTTCGGAGACTACACGCGTTCCAGTGAACGATTTGAAGGCTATTTTTATACATATTTTTGTGATTCATTTACATCTAAAAGTGTCTACAACGTTCTTCATGATGTTGGCTATTATTGCGGGGTCACTGAGAGCCTTTTTGATAGCGCTCTCTAGTTGGTTGACCTTAGTGGCTGAAGGAGGATTGGGACGTTCTTTATTAACATGTGGAGTTTTGTTCTTGTTTTGAATGGGTTGGGGAATTTCAGAAGGGTTTGGATTTATTGATCCCACCTTGTATTTCAAAATTAATAATTTATTTACTATATTTATCATAAGCACCCTATAATTATATTTTTTCCAAAAATACTTTCAAAATTAAATTATTTCAAATCAAAGAAATACTTTTACTCTTTATATAGTATTTTGACCCATTTTTATAGTAGCGTTTACAAACAACTTTTGCTTTGATTAATTATATTCAAAAACAGTTTTAAACGTACATAATTTTATAAGATAATTAATGAATTCAGAAAAAGAGATTGATTTAACAAATACAAATAGAGATGTTTGGTTAGTTAAAGTAAGTCGACGGACAACATTATCAAAATCTCGAAAACTAGAATATGTATTTGAAAAATAGAGCAATCCATATTTAAATCATTAGATAATAAAAAAAGTCATATAAAAAGCTGGAGCGTTCCCAGAAAAGGTTAACTTTGGTAGGCGGCGCTGTACGTTGCCACCGCCGTACCTTCGAGCCGTTTTACACGAGTTAAAAATACAATTTCGGTGAAATACTTTGAATTTTACCAATTTGAATATATAAATTTAAATTATAATTTTAAAAAAGATTTAACAGTTAAAAAAAAACCTTTTTTAAATAAAATATTGAACTAATTTTTCTAAAAACGAACATTATTTTTTTGAATTATCTGAAACTAACCTAATTCAACTTATCTAAAACTAACCTTATTTAGCGATTAAACTAACCTAATATAACCTATCTGAATCTAATCTATTTTAATTAATGAAACTAACCTTTTATAACACACCTTAATCTAACCTAATTTATAACCCGTCTGAAACTAACCTATTTTACCTATTGGAATATAACGTGACGTCATGTTATTAAAAATGTATTAAGATTTTTTTTTACAAAGTTTATTAATCACATATTATACAATATTTGTAAAATAAATATAAAACTTGTGTATAAATATGACTTGAAAATATGCCACTTAAAAAAATTTAATCTAAACTATACCGAGATTTTTTTTTATAGAGAGAAATTAAAAATACATAATTGATTAGATACAAAAGTGTGAACCAGAAAGTCGATTTTTAAAAATGTTATTATTTAATATAAACTTATTTTAATTTAATTTTGAAATAAAAAGGTAGTGTAAAAGTGTATATGAGGTTAGATTCAAATAGGTTAAATTATGTTAGTTTAATCGCTAAATAAGGTTAGTTTTAGATAAGTTGAATTAGGTTAGTTTCAGATAATTAAAAAAAAAATAATGTTCGTTTTTAGAAAAATAATTCTAAATAGTAAGTATATATATATTAATATAAAAGATCGAAATGTAAAAATCACTACGTCCTAAATCTTCGCTTTAACTAGTGTAAAACGGCTCGAAGGTACGGCAGTGGCAACGTACAGCGCCGCCTACCAAAGTTAACCTTTTCTGGGAACGCTCCTAAAAAGCTTTTATTCTCTCAATCCATTATATGTATTTTTATTATCCAATATATATATTAATTTGATTGAAAATCTATATCCAAAATGGAAATGACACGATTTTAAAATATCCATATTTGAAGAAATAATTTTATAAAAATACAATTTGATTTATCGAAAATTTTCATTTTTTTAGAATATCTTTTTTGATTTAAAGTGATTTAATGGGTTTTTAAACTATATTTCAGAATACTTAATGATATATTATTTGTATTTTAACAAATGTTTATTATCAAACATATCTATTACAGAAGTTAAAACAGAATAGTGTTAAAGCTATGTGACAACAATAAAATCACATTACCTTTCATCCCATTACTTTCTGGCATAGACAAATATTTTTTAATTGCTTATGTATTATATCAAAAGATGAACAAATAGACCTACCTCATTAAAAAAAAGACAACAATTTAACTCTCTAATACAAGAAAATAAGACCTAATCCAAATAAATAAATAGTGTGTGACATTTCGGCAATAGCATTGTTACCATCATCAGACAAAAGAATAAAATTATTATTTTGTCTGATGGTAACAATGCTGTTACCGAAACGTAAAGCACTATTAAATTATTTGGATTAGGTCTTATTTTCTTGTATTATAATCTATAATCCAAATTGTGCTTTATCATAATTTCACTCTCATGTCATGAAAAAAAAATAATAATTTGGAGATAAAAAAAAAATATTTGTGATTTGTTGCCCTACTTCTGCTAATAAATAAAGATTGTTTTTAATTGGCCAATGAAGAGATTGTTTGTTTATAAGGATGGAATTTAGTGGAAGTTATTTACCTGAAAATTGATAACATTTTTTTTATAAAGTAAAATATTAAAATATAATAAATATTTAAAATTATATATAGTAGAACATAATGATAAGGTACAATTTGGATTATAGATTATAAACACAAGGTAATAAGACCAAATAAATAAATAGTGTGTGACGTTTCAGTAACAACATTGTTTTCATCTTCAGACAAAAGTACTGATTGATAATGTACAATTTGGATTATTCTATATACAGTTACGAGCGTCATTCTTCATCTCCTAATCATCTCTGTCACCGTTTGCTTTTTTTTGGAATGGCGCCCTCCTATTGGTTGGCTACGATCACGCCACCTTTGCCCCCCCCCCCCCATCATGCCTCCCCAACTCGCTTTTTCGTTTTTGTAACTATTGTGTTGGAGCGGGTCGCTCCTTAAATAAATGCATATATTAGTGTTAATAACTAAATGGAATTCTCTCTTTCTTTTTCCCAGTAAGAGATGCCTATGGAAGCCAACAGTACATAGACAGATAAAGCACATAGGCCATAGTTATTAACTAATATATGCATTTATTTAAGGCGCCAATTTATAATTGTAACAAATAGTATTTGAATCAAAACATTCAATCGGGTAAAACACGGGCGTTGCCCGGGTCATTCGGCTAGAAGATTATAAGCACAAAGGTAATAAGACCAAATCCAAATAAATAAATAGTGTGTGACTAACAGTGTTGTTACCATCTTCAGACAAAAGTAACTGAATGAGAAATTTTACCACAGCATGTTTTCAAATAGTTACTGTTATCTCAAGTGTGTAAACAAGATAACAGATAAGAAGAAGATAATTTTCTGAGAAACACAGAATATTATTCTTAAAATATTCGTTAAAAAATTTCTCATTCAAGTACTTTTGTCTGAAGATGGTAACAACGCTGTTACTGAAATGTCACACACTATTTATTTATTTGGTCTTATTACCTTGTGTTTAGTAGTAGAACATACTCCATGAAAGGACGCTAGAGGACATCTCTCTCTATCTCTACAAAGGATAGTTTTTCATCACCAAAATGACCATTTTTACTTCTTCTTCTTTCTTATCTCCACTCAATCACACTAAGGTATCAAGCTTGTAAAGCTTGTTGATGGTGTCTGCCGGGGAAGAGTAGAGCTCATCAATGGATGAGTCAATACAGTCAATAATATGTTTTGGGGTTGCAGGTTGAGAAACCATTTTTACTATTTAGCTGCTCTCTGGTAAGAAGACACACCTCTCCCTAAAGGACACTTTTGTTCGGCAATTAGGTGTTGTCCTCTACAGGGATACTGTTTATTTAATGACACAATAGTCTCTATGTTCATGATAAAAAGTGAAAAAAGTATTAAAATTATAAATATATTCTCACAATGAGTATCTTTTTTATTAAAAAAAACGCTAGCTTTCAAGCATTAATCGCTCTTCAACGGGCTTACTATAATATCGACTTTATCCTACCAGAAATATGTCCTCTAGCGTGAGTGTCCTTTCATGGAGTATGTCCTACTACTAAACACAAGGTAATAAGACCAAATAAATAAATAGTGTGTGACATTTCGGTAACAGAGTTGTTACCATCTTCAGACAAAAGTACTTGTTTTTTAAATATTTCTGGTGGGATAAAGTCGATATTATAGTAAGCCCGTTAAAGAGCGATTAACACTTGAAAGCTAGCGTTTTTTAATAAAATAAAAAAGATACTCATTGTGAGAATATATTTGTAATTTTAACACAACAGAGTTGTGGCGTTAACAAGCAGTATATTTGACAGGTTAGCTGAAATTTGTTACATTCATCTTATTGAAAATAGAGAGCAATCCATAAATAAATCTTTAATTAAAAAAGACATTGGATCAAAATATCATTCTATTTTACCAATATTTCAGTTGGCTGAATGCCAACCTTTATCAAGATATTATAACATATAAAGGATAAGAAAAAAAAAATTATAACATACATAAAGGTTGGCATTCAGCCAACTGATATATTAGTAAAATAAAATGATATTTTGATCCAATATGTCTTTTTTAATTAAAGATTTATCATATGTGTAGTGAACCATCTCTACAGGCTTGATACTCTGATATGGTTGAATGGAGATAAGAACCAGTGATGAGCCAGGCCCTCCCATTATATTACCATTACAGTAAGGGCAGTAGAAAATTATTTTATTTTTAAAAAGAAGAGTTAAAAATGGTTCAAATTCCTTACACTAGGAGTTGTTAACCACATGTCTGGCAGCCAAAGGATTCATGCCTTTTTTTTTTTTTAAAGGAAGTGGCGCTCAAGGTTTTTTTTCCCCCCTCCCCACATAACTACATTTTACTTTTTTCTTTCAGAATTACTACTTATCATAATGATAGACTCCTTTGCCCCTGTGTCGTACAATGGAGCTTGTAGATGTTCAGGAAAACATGTGCAGGTTCCCAAATACGTCTCCAACCTGTGGGAGAAGGCTGCCAAAGGTTCCACCTACAAGGATGTTGGCAAACTACAGATCACCCCGTAAGTCTACGTCACAAACTGCTCTCAGTATCTGCTCACCAGTGGATGTGTCCAGGCCTACGCCACAAGACATGAGGAGGTAAAAACTACATTTGCTAACATTCACCAACTCTTTTTGACTGTATATCAATAAATTAAGAAAAAGGACATCTTATCGTGCAACTGAAAATTGCTGATGGCTTGCGCCATCTATCGGAATAAATATCAACTATTCTCGTTGGTTTTTAATTATTCCAGAATTGGCCAAATACCCATTCTTGATTAATCAAGAAAAGCTAACCACGGACGCGGGCTGTTGGACCTCATCAATGTGGTGCAAGCTGTACCTCAACGACCAAAAAAAAGGTCATTCAGGCATCCTGAAATATCATGAAACGGGTAGTTGAGACCAGAATTGCGTGAGACCGTATTTTTTCACATTGTATATCAATAGTTGAGTATAAAAGTTCTATAATATATAAGAGCTTTGATTAATCCTTTTGAAAAAAATCCAATACATACTTATTGGAACTATAATACAAGAAAATAAGACACCTAATCCAAATAATCTATTAGTGTGTGACGTTTCGGCAACAGCATTGTCGCCATCATCATCATGGAAGTTTTATTCTTTTGTCTGGGGGGTCGGTGGAAGGCTGGTTAAACCGTTTGGTTTTCGACCACTACGACCCAGGTTCGATTCTCGCATTGGACACTTTTTTTCTGTTAAAAAAAAAAAAATGCTCCAATGGCCCTCCAATTCTTGCAAAAGTCCAACCCCTCCAGCGAGTGCAAGTAACCAAACGGGGCTCTGACACATTTGTAAGTGCAAAGTCGAACTGCTTTCATATGTGTAGACATGTGGTGCGCTTACAGTAAAAAAAAGCAGTCGCTAACTACCCACCATGATTATCATGGCCTGTACCACATGTACTAGGGATAAGCAAAAAAAAATTCTTCTGTCTGATGATGGTGCTGTTGCCGAAACGTCACACACTAATAAATTATTTGGATTAGGTGTCTTATTTATTCTTGTATTATAATATCTATTAATCCAAATTGTGCTTTATCATTACTATAATTCACATTTCAGCCAAAAAAGTGTGTTAAGTCAAGACCTGTATCCATTGATGAGCTCTACTCAGCCATAGACTCAAACTCTACAATCTTGATATGATTGAGTGGAGATAAAAAAAAAATAAAAAAAAGAAGCCAAAAAGTAGGATTAGTCAAAGCCCTCATATATATACAGTAGAACATACTCCATGAGAGGACACTCACGCTAGAGGACAACTCTCTATAAAAGACAGTTTTCATTTGCAAAATTACCATTTTTACTTTTTTGCAACTCTCCGGTTAGAGGACATCTCTCCCTAAAGGAGAAATTTTTGAAAGACTGATTTGATTCCTTTACACTATTGGTAATTTATAAATTTTAAAAAAATGTTACTTTGACTATCTTTTGTATTTACTTGGGTTAAGAGAGGTAAATGGGAAACAGTTCTGAAGGCTGCCTATGGCTCGTGCCAGCCCGTTTCCACAAGATCTCTGAATTCACAAAGGAGATATTTCATCATCACATTCTTTGTACAGTACACTTTGGTTCTGCAATTGTTCCTTTACAGGGAGGTAGTTCTACTGTACAATGAACTTTTATTCACCTTGAGGCTTCTCTCAGTACTCCCTCACCTTCCATTGGAGTGAGTTGATTCCAGACGGAATAACCTATGTGATGACTTGGGTGATTGAAGAAATGGTTCTGTAAACAGAGCAAAGAATATTATGTAGCCTTGTTTCAAGACCTTCTGAAGACCTGTGATAAGGCACAATTTGGATTGCGGGGTCGGTGGAAGGCTGGTTAAACCGTTTGGTTTTCGACCACTACGACCCGGGTTTGATTCCCGCATTGGACACTTTTTCTGTTTAAAAAAAAAAAATGCTCCAATGGCCCCCGATTCTTGCAAAAGTCCAACCCTACCAGTGAGTGCAAGTAACCAAACGGGGCTCTGGCACATTTGTAAGTTCAAAGTCAAACTGCTTTTCACATGTGTAGACATGTGGTGCACTTACAGTAAAAAAAGCAGTCGCTACCTACCCACCATGATTATCATGGCCTGTACCACGTGTACTAGGGATAAGCCCAAAAAAAAAAAATAATAATTTGGATTATATAGACTATTTATAATATGATGCAGTAACGCGCCATCTCTATAACAGTGGTAGATTAAACTGGCGAAACCACTGGGAGGGTTCACCACTGATGAGCCAGGCCCTCCCTCCCTCCCTTTAATTTTTCCATTACAGTAGAAATTGTTTAATTTCAAAAAGAATCTTACACGTTTAAAATAGTTTCGAATTTTGATATATAGACTATAAACAAAAGGTAATAAAAGACTCAATCCAAATAAATAAATAGTTGTGTGTGATGTAACAGCATTTTTTACCATCAGGACAAATGTACTCTGAATGGGAAATTTATAGTTTTAGTAACAACCCTGTTAACTGAAACTTCATACAACCTGTTTATTTAATTTTGGTCTCTTGAGTACGACAACTATTTATTATTTTTATTTTTTAAATATCAACTAAACAGAAGGGAGTCGACACAGTTGGCCAGATGGAAATCTGGTCACCTGCGCCCTCTAGTCTATAAAGAGGGAGCCAAAAGCCTCCCAATGTGCACTAGGTGCAAAACCGAAGAGGCCACTCCCCAACATTTACTAAATTGCATTGGAAAGGACAAAAGATCCCTGTACAGAGAACCAAGAAGAGTTCTTGAGCTTCTTTACGAGCACAACCTCCAAGATCTTGTCTAATTTAGACTAAAATGATAAGTAAAAAAAAAAATTTTTTTTAAATATGCTGCGATATTTGTTTTCTCATTCAATCTCTGATGATGGCTGCTCTGTCATACAATTATTTATTAATTAGTCTTACAAGATAAAGTTACACAAGGGGATAAGAAACAACAACAACACAAGATAAAGTCTTACAGAGAACACCGTGAACATCTCTATCTCTCTACAAAGGACAGTTTCATCGCAGAAATCACCACTTTTACTATTTATCAACTCTCCAGTAAGAGAACATCTCTCCCTAAAGAACACTTTGGCTCTGCATCTAGGGGTTGTTCTTTAAAGAAAGTTAGTTCTACTGTATTATACCTTATGTTTCAAATGGCTTTGTACCTGGCTAATGGGAAAGGCAGAAGATTTGGAAGATCATTTGTAATGTGGAGGGGAACAGAAAGATGTGTTGACAGGAATGAAGTTTGGAGATAAGGAACCATAGAGATAGTTTCCATCATTCTTGGTACCAGGTAGAAAACCCCAAAAAACAGACCCTCCAACTAAACAGAAGGGAGTCGACACAGTTGGCCAGATGGAAATCAGGTTACCTGTGCCCTTTAGTCTATAAAGAGGGAGCCAAAAGCTTCCCCATGTGCACTAGGTACAAAACCGAAGAGGCCACTCCCCAACATATACTAAATTGTATTGGAAAGGACAAAGGATCCCTGTACAGAGAACCAAGAAGAGTTCTTGAGCTTCTTTATGAGCACAACCTCCAAGATCTTGTCTAATTTAGACTAAAATGATAAGTAAAAAAAAAAGTTTGGAGAAGATTGGGGGTTGGAACAGGGGTGAGTGTTGAGACCCATCTGAATTGTATGGGAGCTATAACAAGGTGGAAAATGGACTGATTAAAAAAATTCTGGAAGGGCTAAAGGGAATGTAGCAATTGGACTGGACTGGAAGTTATAATGAAAAGAAAGAACTCAAGATAGAGGAGCCTGATGACATCAGAACCTATGTGCTTTCAAAGAAACCAAGAAAAATACATTCTGGTTCACAACAACTCTTGCTGTTCGATAACTTTGCTGGTTTTCTTCAATTCACTCTTCAACCTAGAAGTATAATTGGGGGCAAAAAGTCTTCTCCTAAAATATAGCGGGCTTTCCTAACTAGTTGTAAAGCACTGGTCTCACAAAAACTCTTTATTTTATTTCCAACCACCATATATATATATATACAATAAATTCACACACAAGTGACCAGACACTCCTGGTCAAATATAATATTAACATATATATACACAAAGTTATTAATAATATAAAACTCTAACACTTGCTTAGGCACAACATTGGCCTTGTGTGGCTGTAGACAATAAATGTAGCTCAATTTGAACCAATGAAGATATCTCAAATCATCATTCTTCTAAGTAGAATATTTCAAGTTGACTTAAAAAAACTATTTTTCCTTATCTGTTATCTTGTTTAAACACTTGATAACAGTACTATTTAGCAACTTGCTGTTTTTTCTCATTTATTCTTTTGTCTGATGATGGTGACAATGTTGTTGCCGTCACACACTAATAAATTATTTTGTCTTATTTTCTTTTACTTTGATATCTCGCTGTTGAGTTTCCATCCAAGTTCTGGGATGATTGCAGGCATATGGGCAAGAGCTCTGCCAATATCTACCTCACCGTGTCAGATGAGGCACCCCAGGAACGTATCCTGCACAAGTTCCAGTTCTCCCTCACCAAGATGCAGAACACCCAGCAGTCCCTGGTGGTGTTCTCCCAGCCCCAGTTGACAGGTGAGTCCTCCCACTGTCCCCCTCCTCTCACTGACATCTGGCTGGTGACAGATGATGACTACCCTCTGGAGCCACAAGGTAAGTGTCCCCACTCTCTGATCCCAGGCTTTGGCCTCAAATACATACGTCCGTACACAGTCCAGGCACCATCTCTAACCACAACCACCAAATGTCCACTAACCTCTTCACTCATCATCCACATGTTTTTTTTTTTTTTTACTTATCCCTAGTACACGTGGTACAGGCCATGATAAATCATGGTGGGTAGTTAGCGACTGCTTTTACTGTAAGCGCACCACATGTCTACACATGTGAAAAGCAGTTCGACTTTGCACTTACAAATGTGCCAGAGCCCCGTTTGGTTACTTGCACTCACTGGTGGGGTTGGACTTTTGCAAGAAATTGGTTATATAATTGTGGGAGAATGAAAGAAATCCTGGGCACAAATTTCTCGCTTCACAAGACCCTCTCTCCATTGTAGACCCAGGACTGAGTAGTCTCTCTCTCTTTATGCAAATAAAACTTCCAGTCTCACCACCATATTTAAATATATCCCAACTATCAACAGTCTTAATTATATCAGCAGTCCTAATTATGAATTAAAAAGACACAATAAACCCGCCATCTATATAAGAAAGAGAAATATTGGGCATCATTTTTCTTTTTTCAAATAAAATAAATACTTTCTACACTGTTCTTACACTGCAGTTAAAAATAATAGTTGGAGGGAGGGCTTGGCTCATCAGTGGTAAAACCTTCCCAACGGGTTTTCCAATTTAGTCCACCAGACCACTTTAAGAGCTCTAATTCTGTAGTGGATGAATTCCTACTAGTAGTGTCAATTATCTTCAGTCCCAATTAGCAGCATTCCTAATTATCAACAGTCCCAATTATCAACAGTCCCAATTATCAGCAGTCCCAATTATTTCTACACCAGAGTTTCCCAGGAGATACCATGGCTAAACCCGGTCTATCCTGGATCAGAGGTTTGTTAAAAGACTCTTCATGACTTAGCCAGACATGATCCTGATTGCTTAACTAAAAGTTGGTTAAGTTGATTTTTAAAAAATTATTATTCCAGAATTGGCCACAAATACACTCTTTCTTGACAAATCAAGAAAATCTAACCACATATGTGTTTCTGACTGACTGTCCTCATCAGCATAGTTGCAAACTCAACAACCATAAATGCTTTGAGGCTTCCTGAGAAATCAAGGATCCTTGATTAATCAAGAAAGGGTATTTGGCCAAAATTCAGGAATAATAAAATCAATGATTCGTTAATGTTTATTCTGACAGATGGGGAAAGCCAACAACAGGAGATACCTTAATCCCCCAATCCCAGTACAATTTTGTAACATTTACATGTATAGAAATGTCCCTATAGTCACCCGACTTGATGGTCGCCCACACTATAGATTAGGCTTATGATCTATTTATAAAATATTTATATAAATTATATAAAGCTCTTAAACACAAGGTAATAAAACCAAATCCAAATAAATAAATAGTGTGTGACATTTTGGTAACAACGCTGTTACCTAAACATCACACACTATTTATTTATTTGGATTTGGTTTTATTACCTTGTGTTTAAAATCTATATAATCCAAATTGTGCCTTATTATATAAAGCTCTCCTGCTTTTTCACATGTGTAGACATGTGGTGCACTTACAATAAAAAAAGTTCTATCCACCATGAATACCATGGCCTGTACCACGTGTACTAGGGATAAGCAAAAATATATAAAGCTCTCTCTCTCTCTCTGTTCAGCCTACATGTTGTGTCTCATAAAGCCATTGGATGTTGTGGCAGCCAAGAAGCTCCAGATGGAAGGGACAATAAACCAGAAAGGAGAATGCCGGCCCATCGTAGACGACAACTACATGAGCATGACCAAGTAGGTGTCTACCGCGGTATAGCTACCATGAACCAACCATGTGATGTGTTACGCAGGCGCAAGATCGTCAAGGCCAGTGAGCCCCAGCGTATAGCGAAGCAGCTCAACACAGTGGTCCAGAGCTACAAACCAGTGTCCGACCACAAACACAATGTAAGTCTTCTATGTCTTTAAGTTTTATTATTATTATTGATATATTTGCTTTCTCCAGAGAGTAAATGAATGTGAAAATATGATTTATAATCAATTTTATTAATTTACTTTCCAGAAAGGTTACGAGGTTTTTCCCACTCTGTTCCAAATGTTATCTCCCAACCTGCAACCCCAAACTCCATCAATGACTACACACTTTGATGAGCTCTACTCATCCCCAACACAGACACCATCTAAAATCTCAATATCCACAGACATTGTAACTTTTAAAAAATTATTTTCCCTGGTACATGCCATGATAATCATGATAAGTAATAGTTAACGACTGCTTTTACTGATAAGTGCACTCCATGTCTACACATGTGGAAAGCATTTCAAATATGCCAGAGCCCTGTTTGGTTACTTGCACTCACTGGTGGAGTTGCACTTTTGCAAGAATCAGGAAACATTAGAGCAATTTTTTTTTTTTATTAGGAAAAAAGTGCTTAATGCGGGATTGATCCTAGGTTGTAGCGGTCAGAAACTAACGGTCTATACCACTTGTCCACCGACCACTTTAACAAGATTGAGATAATCAACAGAGAGTTGGTATGTGGCCAGGGGATGTTGAAGGCAATGTGTGTGTGCGGCAGATTGAGTACGAGATGAAGAAGAAAGCGGAAGGCAAGAAGTCCCGGGAGGACAAGGAGAAGGTCCACGACATGTTGTTCGCGGCCTTCGAGAAGCACCAGTACTACAATGTGAAGGACCTGGAGAAGATCACCAAGCAGCCTGTGGTAAGCAACTTGCTGTTGGCTTATGCAACTTTATTGTCAACTTATTTACATCTTAGAAAAATATGAATTGCGGTGAATCAAAATCTCCCACTATTTTATTACATTTGACAAAAATAATAAAGTACACAATTAGATTAGAAACACAAGATAATAAGGCCATATAAATATAGTGTTTGCTGTGCCTGTCCCATCTTTGTTTTCCATCATCAGACAAAATTGTATTTGGTCTTATTACCTTGTGTTACATGGTAACAATGCTTTTACCAAAATGTCACAAACATTTCAATGATTTGGATTTGAATACAGTTAAACCTGTCTATAGCGCCCCCTCTTGGGACTCACCAAAAAAGGGTGCTATAGAGAGGGGGAGCTATAGAGAGGGAGGCGATATTTAGAGGGGGCGCTCTAGACAGGTTCAACTGTAATTTGAATAATTTTGATTTTAATCTATAATCCCAATTGTACCTCATTGTTTTTTTTTTTTTCTTCTTCTTTTGGTGTTATTCACACACACTTGTTCTCCTACATGTATATTACCTCCCTAAACCTGCATAGAACCCTGCACGACGCTGCTGTGTGCCCAGCCCTACCTGAAAGAGATCCTGAAGGAGATCTGTATCTACAACACCAAGAACCCCCACAAGAACATGTGGGAGTTGAAGCGGGAGTACAGACACTACAAGGATTCAGAGGAAGGCTCTGCGGCCTCCTGAATAAACCGGCTGGTTCACCAATGCTGGGTGCCACGTGTAAAAAAAACTGGCTACTGTAGATTTTATACAACTTCCAACATCTTTGTTCTGAAGTACTGTATCTCGGCGTGGTTTGTCACTGCTGGAACTCTAGGTTCTGTCTACAACTTACTTGTCCAGGAGATGTGGAGCATCAGAGAATTTATACATACAAGTGACATTCTGTCTATTCTCCATCTTCTTCTTTCTTATCTCCACTCAATCATATTAGGATATCAAGTTGTGACCCTTGATGGTGTCTGTTTGACAACCATCATGACTGGGTGAAGTGGAATGTGTCTGCCTTTGTCATTAAGACTAGGAGCACTACTCAGTGGCAGGCCGACTTAGCTCCAAAATAAATGTCCGCCTCTGACATGAGGAACAGACGCCATGTGCAGCTGCTCCTAACATGGAGTACAAACACTGCTCATCCTGTATCCCTGGATTAGGAGCCCTTACAGGGTACTATCAGCCGGGCCAGCTGAACCCAGGTTTTTTAGTGAGCTTGTTACTGCTCCCCCTCCTCCTTTTTCATCCGGGCTTGGGTCCGGCAAAGGCGGAGTTTCTGTTCTCCATGAGCCAATTGTACTTTGGTATTTTTTAGACCAATATATACAGTAGAAAAACTTCTCTGTAAAGGAACTAGTTGCAAAGTGTCCTTTAGAAAGGTGTCGTCCTCTTACCGGAGAGTTGCTGCTAATTGATAAAACATTAATTTTGATAATGGAAACTGACCTTCGTAGAAGCTGGTCATCTATGGATATTGATCCTTAAAATGGTGGTGTCTTGTCCGACACTCAAGATAAAAAGATATAAGGTGTTGCCACACCTACAAACATACTGTTCACAGAGTGTTGATGTGATGGCTGGTGTTACCCACCTCAAGACCAAGATGGTACAGAGGGAGAGAGAGATGTTTTTTTTTATCCCCTTATGCAAAGATTATACAAATTCCAATGGTCAATGTTCCTCGAGCAGTGATCTCATGGAATAGAGTGTAGGAGTGCAGATTTCATTGATCATGGCACCATGATCCACTTTAGTGAAAGTCTGACTGTAATTTGAGGCCTAACATGGAAACCTTTGCTGCCAACATGAGTACAGTATCCCTGGACTGAGGTCTATCAACAGTTGAACTCAAAACTTTGAACAGGTCTTGGTGTTGTCCTTTACAGAGAGGTAGCTCTACTGTATTTAGCAACTCTCCAGTAAAAGGACACCTCTCCCTAAAGGACACTTTGGCTCTGTAACTAGGTGTTTTCCTTCACAGAGAGGTAGTTCTACTGTATTTAGCAACTCTCCAGTAAGAGAACACCTCTCACTAAAGAACACTTTGGCTCTGTAACTAGGTGTTGTCCTTTACAGAGAGGTGGATCTACTGTATTAAGCAACTCTCCAGTAAGAGGACACCTCTCCCTAAAGGACACTTTGGCTCTGTAACTAGGTGTTGTACTTTACAGGGAGAGGAATCTAATGTATTTAGCAACTCTCCAGTAAGAGAACACCTCTCCCTAAATAACACTTTGGCTCTGTAACTAGGTGTTGTCCTTTACAGGGAGGTGGTTATACTGTATTTAGCAACTCTCCAGTAAGAGAACACCTCTCACTAAAGAACACTTTGGCTCTGTAACTAGGTGTTGTCCTTCACAGAGAGGTAGTTCTACTGTATTTAGCAACTCTCCAGTAAGAGAACACCTCTCCCTAAAGGACACTTTGGCTCTGTAACTAGGTGTTGTACTTTACAGGGAGAGGATTCTAATGTATTTAGCAACTCTCCAGTAAGAGAACACCTCTCCCTAAATAACACTTTGGCTCTGTAACTAGGTGTTGTCCTTTACAGGGAGGTGGTTATACTGTATTTAGCAACTCTCCAGTAAGAGGACACCTCTCCCTAAAGAACACTTTGGCTCTGTAACTAGGTGTTGTCCTTCACAGAAACGTAGTTCTACTGTATTTAGCAACTCTCCAGTAAGAGGACACCTCTCCCTATAGGACACTTTGGCTCTGTAACTAGGTGTTGTACTTTACAGGGAGAGGATTCTAATGTATTTAGCTACTCTCCAGTAAGAGAACACCTCTCCCTAAATAACACTTTGGCTCTGTAACTAGGTGTTGTCCTTTACAGGGAAGTGGTTCTACTGTATTTAGCAACTCTCCAGTAAGAGGACACCTCTCCCTAAAGAACACTTTGGCTCTGTAACTAGGTGTTGTCTTTAACAGAAAGGTAGTTCTACTGTATTTAGCAACTCTCCAGTAAGAGGACACCTCTCCCTATAGGACACTTTGGTTCTGTAACTAGGTGTTGTCCTTTACAGGGAGGGGATTCTAATGTATTTAGCAACTCTCCAGTAAGAGGACACCTTTCCCTAAAGGACACTTTTTCTCTGTAACTAGGTGTTGTCCTTTACAGAGAGGTAGTTCTACTGTATTCAGCAACTCTCCAGTAAGAAGACACCTCTCCCTAAAGGATACTTTGGCTCTGTAACTAGGTGTTGTCCTTTACAGGGAGGTGGTTCTACTGTATTCAGTAAATTTCCAGTGAGAGGACATATCTCCCTATAGGACACTTTGGCTCTGTAACTAGGTGTTGTCCTTTACAGAGAGGTAGTTCTACTATATTTAGCAACTCTCCAGTAAGAGGACACCTCTCCCTAAAGGACACTTTGGCTCTGTAACTAGGTGTTGTCCTTTACAGAGAGGTGGTTCTACTGTATTTAGTAACTCTCCAGTAAGAGGACACCTCTCACTAAAGGACACTTTGGCTCTGTAACTAGGTGTTGTCCTTTACAGAGAGGTAGTTCTACTGTATTTAGTAACTCTCCAGTAAGAGGACATCTCTCCCTATAGGACACTTTGGCTCTGTAACTAGGTGTTGTCCTTTACAGGGAGGGGATTCTACTATATTTAGCAACTCTCCAGTAAGAGGACACCTCTCCCTAAAGGACACTTTGGCTCTGTAACTAGGTGTTGTCCTTTACAGAGAGGTGGTTCTACTGTATTTAGTAACTCTCCAGTAAGAGGACACCTCTCACTAAAGGACACTTTGGCTCTGTAGCTAGGTGTTGTCCTTTACAGAGAGGTAGTTCTACTGTATTTAGTAACTCTCCAGTAAGAGGACATCTCTCCCTATAGGACACTTTGGCTCTGTAACTAGGTGTTGTCCTTTACAGGGAGGGGATTCTAATGTATTCAGCAACTCTCCAGTAAGAGGACATCTCTCCCTAAATAACACTTTGGCTCTGTAACTAGGTGTTGTCCTTTACAGAGAGGTAGTTCTACTGTATTTAGCAACTCTCCAGTAAGAGGACACCTCTCCCTAAAGGACACTTTGGCTCTTTAACTAGGTGTTATCCTTTACAGTGAGGTAGTTCTACTGTATTCAGCAACTCTCCAGTAAGAGGACATCTCTCCCTAAATAACACTTTGGCTCTGTAACTAGGTGTTGTCCTTTACAGAGAGGTAGTTCTACTGTATTTAGCAACTCTCCAGTAAGAGGACACCTCTCCCTAAAGAACACTTTGACTCTGTAACTAGGTGTTGTCCTTTACAAAGAGGTGGTTCTACTGTATTTAGCAACTCTCCAGTAAGAGGACACCTCTCCCTAAAGGATACTTCGGCTCTGTAACTAGGTGTTGTCCTTTACAGAGAGGTAGTTCTACTGAATTTAGCAACTCTCCAGTAAGAGAACACCTCTCCCTAAATAACACTTTGGCTCTGTAACTAGGTGTTGTCCTTTACAGAGAGGTAGTTCTACTGTATTTAGCAACTCTCCAGTAAGAGGACACCTCTCCCTAAAGGACACTTTGGCTCTTTAACTAGGTGTTATCCTTTACAGTGAGGTAGTTCTACTGTATTCAGCAACTCTCCAGTAAGAGGACATCTCTCCCTAAATAACACTTTGGCTCTGTAACTAGGTGTTGTCCTTTACAGAGAGGTAGTTCTACTGTATTTAGCAACTCTCCAGTAAGAGGACACCTCTCCCTAAAGAACACTTTGACTCTGTAACTAGGTGTTGTCCTTTACAAAGAGGTGGTTCTACTGTATTTAGCAACTCTCCAGTAAGAGGACACCTCTCCCTAAAGGATACTTCGGCTCTGTAACTAGGTGTTGTCCTTTACAGAGAGGTAGTTCTACTGAATTTAGCAACTCTCCAGTAAGAGAACACCTCTCCCTAAATAACACTTTGGCTCTGTAACTAGGTGTTGTCCTTTACAGGGAGGTGGTTATACTGTATTTAGCAACTCTCCAGTAAGAGGACACCTCTCCCTAAAGAACACTTTGGCTCTGTAACTAGGTGTTGTCCTTTACAGAGAGGTAGTTCTACTGTATTTAGCAACTCTCCAATAAGAGGACAACTCTCCCTAAAGGACACTTTGACTCTGTAACTAGATGTTTTCCTTTAAAGAGAGGTAGTTCTACTGTATTTAGCAACTCTCCAGTAGGAGGACACCTCTCCCTAAAGAACACTTTGGCTCTGTAACTAGGTGTTGTCCTTTACAGAGAGGTAGTTCTACTGTATTTAGCAACTCTCCAGTAAGAGGATACCTCTCCCTAAAGGATACTTTGGCTCTGTAACTAGGTGTTGTCCTTTACAGAGAGGTAGTTCTACTGTATTTAGCAACTCTCCAGTAAGAGGACACCTCTCCCTAAAGGACACTTTGGTTCTGTAACTAGGTGTTGTCCTTTACAGAGAGGTAGTTCTACTGAATTTAGCAACTCTCCAGTAAGAGAACACCTCTCCCTAAATAACACTTTGGCTCTGTAACTAGGTGTTGTCCTTTACAGAGAGGTAGTTCTACTGTATTTAGCAACTCTCCAGTAAGAGGACACCTCTCCCTAAAGGACACTTTGGCTCTTTAACTAGGTGTTATCCTTTACAGTGAGGTAGTTCTACTGTATTCAGCAACTCTCCAGTAAGAGGACATCTCTCCCTAAATAACACTTTGGCTCTGTAACTAGGTGTTGTCCTTTACAGAGAGGTAGTTCTACTGAATTTAGCAACTCTCCAGTAAGAGAACACCTCTCCCTAAATAACACTTTGGCTCTGTAACTAGGTGTTGTCCTTTACAGGGAGGTGGTTATACTGTATTTAGCAACTCTCCAGTAAGAGGACACCTCTCCCTAAAGAACACTTTGGCTCTGTAACTAGGTGTTGTCCTTTACAGAGAGGTAGTTCTACTGTATTTAGCAACTCTCCAATAAGAGGACAACTCTCCCTAAAGGACACTTTGACTCTGTAACTAGATGTTTTCCTTTAAAGAGAGGTAGTTCTACTGTATTTAGCAACTCTCCAGTAGGAGGACACCTCTCCCTAAAGAACACTTTGGCTCTGTAACTAGGTGTTGTCCTTTACAGAGAGGTAGTTCTACTGTATTTAGCAACTCTCCAGTAAGAGGATACCTCTCCCTAAAGGATACTTTGGCTCTGTAACTAGGTGTTGTCCTTTACAGAGAGGTAGTTCTACTGTATTTAGCAACTCTCCAGTAAGAGGACACCTCTCCCTAAAGGACACTTTGGTTCTGTAACTAGGTGTTGTCCTTTACAGAGAGGTAGTTCTACTGTATTTAGCAACTCTCCAGTAAGAGGACACCTCTCCCTAAAGGACACTTTGGTTCTAGTAGTAGAACTACCTCTCTGTAAAGGACAACACCTAGTTACAGAACCAAAGTGTCCTTTAGGGAGAGGTGTCCTCTTACTGGAGAGTTGCTAAATACAGTAGAACTACCTCTCTGTAACTAGGTGTTGTCCTTTACAGAGAGGTAGTTCTACTGTATTTAGCAACTCTCCAGTAAGAGGACACCTCTCCCTAAAGGACACTTTGGTTCTGTAACTAGGTGTTGTCCTTTACAGAGAGGTAGTTCTACTGTATTTAGCAACTCTCCAGTAAGAGGACACCTCTCCCTAAAGGACACTTTGGTTCTGTAACTAGGTGTTGTCTTTTACAGAGAGGTAGTTCTACTGTATTTAGCAACTCTCCAGTAAGAGGATACCTCTCCCTAAAGACCAACTCTTGGAATGTATGGAAGATAGGAACCCAACCCTACCTAGATTGTGAATACAGTCACCATGACCTTGTGTAATTATACAATAGGATAATAATAGTAATTAAAATGGGCTGTTATTTGACCTTACTGGGTGCCACGCCCTTCTTTTCTAGTGGTAGATTTTATTGATGCCATCTTGAAGTTATATCAGGCTTGATGTTTCTATGTACATCATTCCTATGTACAACATGGCCGGCATTCATATTTATATGTACAACAAATATAATTCAACATGTTGTTGTTAACAAGTATACAACCGATAGTACATGTGACCATTAAAAATTATTTTTGTTATTTTTTTTTATTGAATTTTTTTTTAACAGAGAAACGGCCTCACAGAGATGACTGGGATAAATTATATTTGACCATTGACTACCGTTTCACAGCAATGTGTTAAATACAACGTGGCAGTAATAAATTAATCTTTGTCCTGTTTGTATCTCGACCCGGCGATTAGAAAGTCACAGCTCCAACCCCGCCTACAATAGTGAGAATATCATGACCATCCTGGACTGGACCACAGCACTGCAACAAATGAGCGTTACATCCCCGCCCTTTTCTCATCAGTATGTTATATAGGTGGAAATCTTGCCGGGAGGATATTGATCTAATAAAGACAAAGGTCACCTCTCCCGTCAAAATATACGTCAAAACAAAACACTATCTATTGACCATCGCTTTGTTACCGACCCTAGTCCGCTAATTTAGAGCTGAGAAGACAAACAGAGAGAATATGGTTTTACAGGCTACCAAACAAATTGTATGATTTTCAAGCCCAATGAATGTAGCAAGCAGACAAACCACAATACACTATAGTTAAGTACCAAGGTGCTACACGCCACCAAGATTGTTCAAAAAAGGTTAGATTCCCCAGGCCAGGGAAGATAAAAGAAAGACAGGTGTTGTTTAGATAAGAAAATAAAGCAGGAAAGATTAAAAAGTGCTGTTAAAATATAGATTTTTCCTTTTTTTTGTAAGAATAAAATTTAAAAAGTTTTAGGTAAAAAAAATATATCAAACAGAAATACAGGTGAAAAAAATAGTACAAATGTGATATTGTACTGAGATAAGGTGCATAAATTTAGAAAAAGGCATTTCCTTATCGTGTAACTGAAAGTTGCTGATGGTTTGCGCCATCTATCAGAATAAATATCAACTATTCTCGTTGATTTTTAATTATTCCAGAATTGGCCAAATACCAATTCTTGATTAATCAAGAAAAGCTAACCACGGACGCGTTTCACATTTATGCACCTTATCCCAGTACAATATCACATTTGTACTATTTTTTTCACATTGTGTCGCGGTCTCACACAATTCTGGCCTTAACTACCTGTTTCATGATTTTTCAGGATGACTGAATGACCAGTTTTTTGGTCGTTGAGGTACAGCTTGCACCACGCTGATGAGGGCCAACAGCCCGAAACGCGTCCGTGGTTAACTTTTCTTAATTAATCATGAATGGGTAATTGGCCAATTCTGGAATAATTAAAAATCAACGAGAATAGTTGATATTTATTCCGATAGATGGCGCAAGCCATCAGCAACTTTCAGTTGCACGATAAGGAGATGATTTTACATAAGAAATACCGGTATAAGACAATACGCGTGAATGTTAACATGATGCATCAGCGCCACATCTGTTATAAGAAAGTTTAACTATTTTTTATGTGTGTGATTCTTTGAAAATAAAATAATTTTTTATTCCCCTAATACTGCAATTTTTTTGTTATTATGCCTCTGGTGAGCTGTAATGCATCCTTAAACATGCCTAATTCGGCATCGCCGAGGAGCCCAGGATCTGCTGGACAACAGCCTGGAAGGCCCAGCATCCTACCTCAAACCGGTAGCGAGAATTCAGCGAAAAACGAACTTTATGAGAAATCTAATACTCAAGAGTATGTAAATCCGCCGGCTGACGGCGGAAATGTAAATCTGGCCGCCGCGTGCGTCGACGTCACGTCCGGCTTAGCGGCAACTTCGTCATCCAATAGCGCTGCCCTTGCTATTAGAAACTGGGCAGATTGTGACGAAGACATGAACCCCGGGACAGACAACGACTTTACTGTCGTGAAGACCAAGAAGAGGCGCCGCGAATCATCGAATTCGCCTACAGCCGCTGCACCATCCTCCAACATCGGAGGTGCCATGAGCAGTCGCCGAACGCAATCATCGGCGCGTTCGGTGCCGCGGGCGCAGGAGATCCCGACAACCAGGGCCCACATCGCGGAGGCCCGGGCGCGGCAGGCGTCCTCTGCTGAGGAGCACTGCGTCTACCTGGAACACGGCCCCGAACTGCAGCCCTTCCATTACCTGAGGGCGCTGGACAGGCTACTTGGAGGAACCGCCGGAGTCGTCCAAGTCTCCAAGGTAAACAGCCACCAACTCCTGGGGCTGGCCAACAGAGGCCTCGCCGAGCGCCTCATAAACAACGGCCTTGAGGTTGAGGGCACTCTCCTCAGGGCTTTCCCTTTCCGCAAAAGAGCGGAGAGGATAACGGTGGGCAACCTCCCCTTCTTCGTGGAGGACGCAGCCATCATCAACGCCCTTAGGCCCTATGGGCGCACTACATCCATCGCGCCCAAAATGATGAAGGCCGGCCCATACACCTACACCGACAGCCGCCGTGAGGCGTTCATCGTCCTCCACGAAGGAGTGACCACCGAGAGGCTCCCCACCCGCCTCGACATCACCATCAAAGGCGAGGCTTGGCCCGCTTATCTGTCCACCGGCATCAAGTGTTCCAGATGCCACGGCCAGGGGCACCGCAGGGCCAACTGCCCCCTGCTTGCAGGGCGGGTTAACACCACCAGTTCGGCCCCACCAGCCTCCCCTGCCGGCGTCCCACCATCTTACAAAAGTCCAACCCCACCAGCGAGTGCAAGTAAAGATACGGGGCTCTGACATATTTGTAAGTGCAAAGTCGAACTGCTTTTCACATGTGTAGACATGTGACAATGACAATGAAAACGTCTTTATTGACATCTTAGTCAATAGTACACTCCGGAGAGTTAAGAAAGACTATTTACAAATTACTCAGAGAGAGTCAGGATGACAAGGCGGCCCTGAGCCCGGATATTTTCTCGCAAAGAGAAGGATCCAGGTCCAGGGCGCGCTCTAAGAGAGCGCCAAGTTGTTGGGCCAGATTGGTTCTCTCCTTGGGCAGGAGTCGCGGGACGAAGCTCACCCTGTCCTTTAGATCTAGGGTCGCATCCACCAGATCGAGGTGGTCGATCCCTGAATGGGACACAGGCTTCAGGTCGAGTTCCTCCATGAATTTTCCGTAAAGAGCCTGCGACTTCCTGAAACGGGTTAGGTCCGGGGTGTCCTCCACATGTGTAGACGGTGGAGGCGGAGGTGTGGCCATGGCCGGTGACGATTCCATGTCCTGGGGAGCGGGTGGTGCTGGCTCAGCAGGCCGAGGCGCAGGCAGTGGAGGTGTAGGCACTGCGGCTGGCGTTGTCCTCAGCTCAGCCTTGACCTGTCCGAGGACTTTATAGATATTGCTGCCTGCTCCGGGCCTCAGATCCAAGATTTGTTTGATCAGGCCGGCGAGAGCATCGCCCTGCGGAGGTGACAGGAGGGGTCCATGCTTTTGCGCCCTGGTCCTCGAGGAGAGGAGGTCTAGGACCTCCTCCCGCCCAAGACCAAGGGCGTCCGTCCCAGCAAAGGACACGCTGGGGTGCGTCTCGATGAACGCATCGAGGTCGTTTCTCGTTGCGTTCCGTGTTGATAGTGTGGAGGATTTCCTGCTTGATGATGTTGAGGAAGCGGAGGACTCCTCGCTGGCAGTCATCTCGATGTCCTGTGCAGAGGGCCGCGACTTCGCCGATTGAGGGCTTACGGAAGCCCTAGGTGCCCGCAAGGGCGGAGCAGGTGTCACAAGGTGGAGGGGCAGGTGTCGTCTCCTCCGCAGGTGAGGCCGGGGGCGCTGTTGGTGATGGCCGGGGTGCGCCTGCTGGTTGGATCGCAGCTCGGGCCGCGGGCGAAGCGCCGGAGATCTCCAAGGGAGGCGCCGGTGCTGGATGCTGAGACGTTGGCCTCTGAGGCGGTGCAGGCCTGAATCGAGAGCCATTGGAGCATTTTTTTTATCAGAAAAAAGTACCCAATACGGGAATTGAACCCGGGTCGTAGCGGTAGAAAACCAAGGGTTTAGACCCTCCTTCCACCGACCCCTTCATCCCCTTACCTATACTGTAGTGTTTCCATATATTGATTTTTTTCTCTCTTTTTTTAAGAAGAAAATTCAGTATATATTCAAATATTGCACGAGAGAAAAGAAAAATTATGTGAATATAAAAAGAATATGGTATATGCATAAGTGTTGTTGAATAGTATATGAGATTTGACACATCAAATAGGTAGAAAACACTACAAATGAAATCGTACTGGGAACAAGTTTATAAATTAATGTGTGTCAACAACAAACTTAACGCAACATAAGGTCAATATTAAAAACTTCAAAAATGGTTTTAGGTAATACAAAATTTTTAGAAATATTGAAATTTCTGATTGAGTTATAGATGTTTTGTGGCGCTGAGTTTGTTGTTAACACATATGTTGTGATATAGATGGAAATTTTGCCGGAAATAAATTGATCTTAAGAGACAAGGGTCGCCTCTCCTGTCAAAATAGACGTCTAAAACCAGGCGCCATCTATTGACAGTCGCCGCAACTAGCGGCCTCAGGTCGGTGACAAAGCCACAACACCAGCTTTGGTAAATTGAAAAGCGTCCACCTAGAGACCATGGTTTCAGGCTACTGGCCCTCGTCAGTCTAGGGCGGACTTTATTCCATGAGATCCACACGGGATCTAATAAATATTGACAATCTGCCAAAGAGATGTTTAGCTGGCAAAGTGGCTGGGCCATATCTATGGCTAAAATATAGATGGATATTTTACCGGGAGGAAATTGATCTTAAGAGGGCCATTAGCCTAAAACCATGGTCTCTAGGTGGACGCTTTTCAGTTCACCAAAGCTGGTGTTGTGTCTTTGTCACCGACCCGAGGCCGCTAGTTGCGGCGACGGTCAATAGATGGTGTCTAGTTTTGACGTCTATTTTGCGGGAGAGGCGACCTTTGTCTCTAAATATGTTGTGATATATGTTAAATGATCATATACTATGCATTTTGTCCGTTTGATATGATTAACTATTTTATTCATATGTAAATTTTGTTTTATCTTTTAACGCTATGCCATGGCAACCTTCTAATATGGTTTCAGGCTACTGGCCCTCGTCAGTCTAGGGCGGACTTTATTCCATGAGATCCACACGGGATCTAATAAATATTGACAATCTGCCAAAGAGATGTTTAGCTGGCAAAGTGGCTGGGCCATATCTATGGCTAAAATATAGATGGATATTTTACCGGGAGGAAATTGATCTTAAGAGGGCCATTAGCCTAAAACCATGGTCTCTAGGTGGACGCTTTTCAGTTCACCAAAGCTGGTGTTGTGTCTTTGTCACCGACCCGAGGCCGCTAGTTGCGGCGACGGTCAATAGATGGTGTCTAGTTTTGACGTCTATTTTGCGGGAGAGGCGACCTTTGTCTCTAAATATGTTGTGATATATGTTAAATGATCATATACTATGCATTTTGTCCGTTTGATATGATTAACTATTTTATTCATATGTAAATTTTGTTTTATCTTTTAACGCTATGCCATGGCAACCTTCTAATATGTAAATTCTGCTCGCTGTAAAAATAAATTCTTTTCACCCAGACAATGATTGGTTGTCGACTTTAGTATCTTTGACACATTATAACAGCATATTAATATTGCCACGTGGAAAATTAGGGAAGACAAAATCTTCAGGAGGGGACAGCAATTTATTTCAGGGAAGGACAAACTAAGAAAAGGTAAACAAAAGATAAGCCACGAGGGAAATTTACAGAGTCGCCAGATATAAACATAAAAATGACCACTCTGTTAATAAAAAATAATAAAATAATAAATCTATATTAATAAAATGCAAATTTCATAAGTGGTGTTCGCTAAAAACTTTCGTTACAATGCATCAATTTCGACCAAATTTTCAACATTTATGTAAAACGAGATGGAGCAGGTTTTGCTTAACATCAAAATATTTTTCCTAACTTTAACATGCGTAACTTCGCTGTTATCGATTAAATACAAAAAAATCAACAGAGTTAATTTTATTTATATATAAATACAAAAAAAAATTCAGCAATTCATTCAACTCAATCTAAAAAAATATTCAAAACAAGCAATTTTAAGATAACACCATATGTAAAACAGTCGGCCAAGAAAACAACAACGATATTACATCTTTCTCACATATTCACACACAATCTTGATTAATAATTAAAACTAATCTTTAACATTGTTTATTATACTTCATAATATATAATATTCGTTAGGCAAACTTTCACTCGATAAAACCCCCGGGCGAAACCGGGTACACATCCGCTAGTACATTATATAAAAGGGCGTACCTGGATCTGTAACAGATCCAGGTACGCCCTTTTATATAATCTTAATTAATGGATCGCCTTTTGACTCAAATAAATACTATGTTACAATATTGCCACGTAGAAAATAAATTAAAGAAGAGAAGTCGATGTTAAAATTAAGTAAAGTTTTATTCTTAGTAAAAGAATCTCGATCCACTCAGCCAAGATGATAGAATAAATAGCTCAGTACACAAACAACAAGTATGTAGCCTGCTTTGCATAAAAAAAAATAAAAGAAACGAGATATTGGAGGAAATATTTACATATATAACAGTAAATGCCGCAATATGTTACAATACTTTGATAAAGGTTGGAGTTGATCTGATCTGTTTTGTTTAAAGATAATATAGGTTATTAACTTTTATTTAGACATTTTTAATTTATAATTAGAAATTTTTCATTTTAATTTAGACACATGGACTTTTCTATAAAAAGTTTATGTGTCTAAATTAAAATGAAAAATGTCTAAATTAAAATGAAAAATGTATATATATAAATTGTCTAATTAAAAGTTAAAAACCTATATATCAATGATATATTATTACTTTACTCTGTTTTGATTCGAAACGAATCAACGTTTTTATCATCATCTTTGATATAAAAAAAGGCTTGTCATATAATGTGCATATAGTAAAAAAAGATGCAGCCTATTGTAATCAAATCAACGATCGGCCCAGCTGGCGAAAAGGTCAGTATAATCGAAACCAACATACTTTTAAAAATTCTTGAAAGATGTGGCATCGAGTACAAAGTAGAAGAAACTCCTTCAACAAAGAAACGAACTCGCGAATCTCCATCAGATTCAACATCACGTAGCCATAAGACACCGAGAATGGAAGTTGTCTCACAGCATAATGAAAACGATGTCTCCATGAACGAGGTAACTGAAGTTCCTCAAGAAACTTCCGCAGCTACCCCTCCTCAGGTTAACGAAGAAAACATTGATGAAGATGGTCCTTGAACAAAAGTCACACATGCAAAAAAGCCAAGAATACCACCTGTAAGAGCAGAAAATGTAACAGACTGGAAGTTGCTCTGCCAAGAGCTGAAAGATCTGTGCACAGATAAATTCCAATGCACGATCTCAGGAAATAAGCACATTATCAAGGCCAAAAATATTTCAGACTTCAAAAAAATCAGGGAATATGTTCAAAAAAACAATAGCGGCTACTCTTATAGACTCCAAGAAGAAAACCCGCTCAAAGTGGTATTAAAGGGCGTGACAACAGCCTACAAGACTGAAGATATAGCAATAGAACTTGCAACAATGGGCTTTACTGAGACCTCTGTGAAGAGACTTCACAGACAATCAACTAAAAGGCCAATGAATTTAGTACTGGTAGAATTACCGAAAAATGAACATAACAAGAAAATTTACGGAATAACTGAACTTCTCTATCAGAAAATTGCAGTAGAATCTTTCAGAACAACAAACCGTGTGACTCAAAGCTTCAACTGCCAGGGTTTCGGGCACGGTCAACTTAACTGCCTCCTGAAACCAAAATGCGTCAAGTGTGCTGAGGAGCACCATTCGAAGGACTGCCCAAGAAAGTCAAGACAACTTCCCCCAAAGTGTGCAAACTGCGAAGAAGCGCACACAGCCAATTACCGCGGATGCCCTAAGTTTCCAAGAGTACATCAGCAACAGCCAAGATACCCTGGTCAGTACAAACCTAACAACCCACTTCCGATTTTAAAAAGATCTGAAACACTGCCAAAAATTGTAGAACAACAAAACCAAAGCAATGCTGAGGTTGTGACAAGAAAAACTTCTCGTTCTGAAACTAAGGACCTGTGTGAAAAATTGATGCAAGTAATCAAAACATACCTACAATGAATTGCAAATTACCTTTTAAAATTATTGCTTGGAATTGTAACGGAATCAGATCAAAGAAAAAAGAATTATTGCACTTTTTAGAAGATAACTCAATTGACATTGCTCTGCTCAGTGAAACTCACCTTAAACCCTCAATTGATCTAAATTTCAGGAACTATCAAACCATTAGAACTGATCGAATTACAGGAAAAGGTGGGGGAACAGCCATCATTATAAAATCCTTTTTTAAATATTGCCACGTGGAAAATTAGGGAAGACAAAAACTTCAGGAGGAAACAAAATTTATTTCAGGGAAGGACAAACTCAAAGGTAAACAAAAGATAAGCCACGAGGGAAATTTACAGAGTCGCCAGATATAAAACATAAAAATGACCACTCTGTTAAATAAAAAATAATAAAATTAAGAAATACTATGTTACATAAATAAAATTAATAAATACTATGTTACATAGCTTCTTCCCTATGGGAGCTGTGACCCACAGCTAGCAATTATTGTAGATACTGACGTGGATTTGACGTGCTTCTGCCAAGGATTCCATCGAAGTCTTGGAACTTTGTCCCTAGTACCTTTGCGTCCATTTTCTTGCGGCGTGAAGAGCGGCTTTGTCGTCGTATCGTCTATAGGGACATCGTCATCTTCGAGGGAAGTCTTGGCTTTAGCACGGCGGTGGAATCCTGATGTCAGTCTCTGAAAATGTAGATCACAGCACCCATGGCTTCAAGGTCTTCTCGGCGATCTTCAGTTTGTCTTCCCTAACATACCCAGCATCTCCACCAAAATGCCACGTGGAAAATTAGGGAAGACAAAAACTTCAGGAGGAAACAAAATTTATTTCAGGGAAGGACAAACTCAAAGGTAAACAAAAGATAAGCCACGAGGGAAATTTACAGAGTCGCCAGATATAAAACATAAAAATGACCACTCTGTTAAATAAAAAATAATAAAATTAAGAAATACTATGTTACATAAATAAAATTAATAAATACTATGTTACAATATAAAAATATGCTGATTCATACTTCAAACTTGGAAAATACTTCAATTTTGATAAAACCAGATGGAAAAACCCTCTTGCAAATCACAGCAATTTATAAGAAGCCTGATGCACCATTATTGGAAGAAGATTTGAACCAACTGATAAAACACAACCACGCAATAATCGTTGCAGGAGACTGGAACTCCAAACACCCTCTTTGGGGATCAAGGACTTCAAATAACAGTGGAATCGTGCTGCACAATTTCTCTGAAAGAGAAAGCCTCGACATTGTCGCACCTTCGTCACCCACGCATTACAGTCCACTCGGCAATCCCGATTTCCTAGACTTCGCTGTTTTTAAAAACATTCCCTGGACCCCAAAAGCCAGAACCACCGACGATTTATCATCTGACCATCTCCCTGTAATCTTTGAATTGAATTGCCCAAAGGATGAATTCACAACCCAGCTCAGCCGAGTAACTAATTGGGTTCATTTTGAACAAGATCTAATCTCCACCACGCCCCCAGACTCCCCTTGAAAACTGAAGTAGACATTGATTCAGAAGTTGAAATTTTAAACGAGAAAATTAATAATAGCTACTCGAAAAACACCATAGTCTCATCTCCCAAATTAATAAAGAACCCAAAAACCAAAGCCTTAATAAGGGAGAAAAATAAAGCTAGGAAAAGATGGCAATCAACCTGGGATCCAGCTCATATATATATATATATATATATATATATATATATAGAGCTACTTACCTCAATCTTCAAATAGAGCTACTTACCTCAATCTTCAAGGAAAGGTAAATCAAGCCCTTGAAGCAGAAAAATCTGAAAATTGGAATAGTTTTTTATGCAAACTTGAATCGAGCCCAACAGACTTCTGGAAAAAAACAAAACCCATTAGGAAAAAAACTGACAAAATCACTAGTTTAAATGCAAATGGAAAAACCTTGCTGACCGACAAAGAAATTGGAAATGATCTTTCAGAGCATTTTTCCAAACACTTTTCCAAGGCGGAGGATGAGGTTCCGTGCTGCATTACACCTGTGCTACTTCCCGAAGACATGGAAACATGCCATTATCATAACCATTCCAAAAAAATCACCTGTCAAATCACCTGAAGATCTCAGACCAATCAGCCTTCTCTCTACCATCGGTAAGTTATACGAGAATTGTTCTTCGCAGATTGCAGACATACATGGATTCTATTAACTTTATCATTCCTCAACAATTTGGATTCAGAAAAGGACACTCCACAACCCACCAGCTAATCACAGTAATAGACTACATCCAAATAAGAAAGTCCCACAAGGAGGCAGTAGGTGCTGTTTTTCTAGACTTTACCAAAGCCTTTGATAGAGTATGGCATGATGGCTTGATAGCAAAAATAACAAAAAATCAATTTCCAAGGGATTTTATCAAATTCTTGAAAAACTATCTCCAGGACAGAACCTTTTCAATTAAGCAAGGGAATTATATAATCACGGCAAAACCAACCCAGATTGGAGTCCTTCAAGGCTCTATCCTTGGACCCTACCTATTCAACATCTACATCAACGATTTCCCTCCACATCCAAATTGTCAAATAAAAATTTTCGCAGATGACGCAGCAATTTTAGCAAACTCCAAATCAATAGGAATAATAACTACACAACTCCAAAATTACATAAACAGTATAACCAAATGGTGCAATGATTGGAAATTAGACATCCACCCAAAAAAGTCTCAGGCAATAATTTTTCCTCCACTAGACAATAAAAAATTCAAGCCACAATCCATCCTAAAGGTAAACCAGAGCCCTATTAACTGGACTGACAGCGTTAAATATCTTGGAGTTACCTTAGACTCCAAGTTGAAATTAAACATGCATGTCAAAAATATCATAAAGAAAGCAAAAATCCCAAAAATAACATTATCAAGCCTGTTCGACTATAGAAGCAAATTGACTACAAAACAAAAGTTTACTCTATACAGAAGTTGTATCCTCCCGATAGTAACATACGCACTCCCAATTTGGTGTAAATATATTGCAACCACAAACAAAAATAGGATAAACGCATTTATGAGAATCTGCCTTCGGACAAGTATAGGAGCTCCATTCAACCTATCAAACAAGATACTGAAGGAGGACTTGAACCAACCCGATCTAGAAGATATGTACCAAACTTCCGTTAAGAAATTATACCTTCAAATGCAAAATTCAAATATATAATCCAACCATACAAGATATTCTACAAAATAAAGGAGATATCAATCCCCGATTCCGACGACCCGGCCCTGACACTTAGTCAAGAGCTCATCGCCCAACAGCTGCCCTCCTGCAAGGCCAAGGGGGACCACTTCTACTCCACCAACTCGCCATGTGTAAATAGCCAGGACAAGGTGACTCGCGAGCTGTGCTCGAATGTAACACCTGTAAATTGAGACGAAATAATAATATAATGTGCATATACTGCAAGAATTGAAAAAGAATAAAATAATTATAGTAGCATAAAAATGGCGTATCTTTCATTTATCTTTAAAGATATCTAAATATATATAAAGTGCAATTTCTTATAAAATAACTTTCACTATTAATCTTCAACCTATAATAGAAAACTATCAGGCGTTTAGCAAATTGAAATATTGGTAAAATAAATTATATTTTGATGCAATATATGTGTGTATTTTAAAATAAATGTATAAGCTTTTAAAACATGAGTTGCCCATTCTCGTGATACATAGCTTTCAAGGACAGCAGAAAATAGTGTCGTTTGATAAAAAATGTTATCTTACATCTGCACCACAATATCTAAAGGAGTTATGCCAAGATCTGTCACCAGAGGGAGCAACATGGCGGTAATCTTTGGAGACGACGTGGGTAAGTAAGTTCGGCTGCTTTTTCCATTGCTGATAAAAAACTACTCCGTTACGGATTTCGACAGATCATTTATATATAGGTTTTTAACTTTTAATTAGACAATTTTAATTTATATTTAGACATTTTTCATTTTAATTTATACAATTTTAATTTAGACACATGGCCTTTTTATAGAAAAGTCGATGTGTCTAAATTAAAATGTAAAATGTCTAAAATATAAATTTAAAATGTCTAAATTAAAATTTAAAATGTCTAAATAAAAATGAAAGTGTCTAAATTAAAATGAAAAATGTCTAAATATAAATTTAAAATGTCTAAATATAAATTTAAAATGTCTAAATAAAAATGAAAGTGTCTAAATATAAATTTAAAATGTCTAAATATAAATTTAAAATGTCTTAATAAAAATGAAAGTGTCTAAATTAAAATGAAAAATATCTAAATATGATTTTAAAATGTTTAATTAAAAGTTAAAAACCTATATTTCATTGTATCAGCACAGAAAGATTATCATACTCAGTAGAGATTGAACAATGCAAGTTTACCTATTCTAGCTATATGGAATAACATTGCATTAATTTATATACAATACTAGCCGAATGACCCGGGCAACGCCCGTGTTTTACCCGATTGAATGTTTTTATTAAAATACTATTTGTTACAATTATAAATTGGCGCCTTAAATAAATGCATATATTAGTTAATAACTATAGCCTATGTGCTTTATCTGTCTATGTACTGTTGGCTTCCGTAGGCGTCTCTTACTGGGAAAAAGAAAGAGAGGATTCCATTTAGTTATTAACTAATATATGCATTTATTTAAGGAGCGACCCGCTCCAACACAATAGTTACAAAAACGAAAAAGCGAGTTGGGGAGGCATGATGGGGGAGGCATGATGGGGGGGGGGGGGGGGGGGGGGGGGGGGCAAAGGTGGCGTGATCGTAGCCAACCAATAGGAGGGCGCCATTCCAAAAAAAAAAAAAAGCAAACGGTGACAGAGATGAAAAATGAAGAATTAAGAACGCATGACGCTCGTAACTGTATATAGAATAATGCGGCCTATGATTGTAAAACGACATTTGAAAATTATACCGCACGTGTTTCGTTTGAACGAAAAATCGAAATTTATTTTAAAGAGAAATAACGATTATTTCTAACCTTAGGGATGAAGTATGAAAGGATTAATTATGAAGAGTAATTGATGAATTCCCATCTCTGGACACTTTTATTTTTCCGTTTATCATTACTCTTCACAATTCATCCTTTCATACCTCATCCATAAGGTTAGAAATAATCGTTATTTCTCCTTAAAATAAATTTTGATTTTACAATTACAATTAAATTATTTTATTTCCAAAGCGCTATATCCCGCAAGGGATACTTGCGCCAAACAAGGAGAAAAGTTTATTTACATAAGTTATTTACATTATTCAACGCATGAAAACATTAGAGATCCAGATTTTGTAGAAAGTTTAGAATGTATTTACAAAATAAATTGAACTTTAAATATGATTTTTTATCGGAAATCAAATCGTTAAGTTCACAAACAACTAGTTCATTCTTCATTCTATAATCTTGAAATGCTGGGCAATCGATCAGTAGATATCTTGAGGTTAGTTCCTCAATACCACAAAAGCAACTTGAGTCCTCCACTGCCTTTATTCTATTTAAAAAACTTTTAAAATTTCCGTGGTTTGTAACAAATTGAGTATTATAAAAATTTGGACGAAAGTATTTAGGGATTTCTTGGGGTTTTACGTTCAAAAGAAACACATGCGGGATATTTTCAAATGTCTTTCTGTAATGATGTTGAGTTTAGCTCTTCAAATGGAAGTTTTTAATCCCCTCCATAGCAATGCTTGTCCCACAAATGTCTTGTATTACACAGCTAGGATTTTGGTTTAATTCCTTGCACACACACACACAAGCAATATTTTATTTTTTCCAGCATTTTGTATTGCTGTAATCTTGTGCAAGTACACCAGGTAGCACTCTAACTACATACATTTGTATTTAAGAAGATTGTTACAACTTGACATTGCATATACACTCATGGACAAAACTTAAGGAATTTGTAAGTCTTTAATGTCACCGTTCGTCTTTTTATATATATATTTATAAGGAGACAGGCTTGTTCACACTTTATTATCTTGTGTCTTCAATAATCAGTCACTTCAGAGTGACTGCCTGAATCCCGATATACATGTTAAAAGGTACAACTTCCTTAAGTTTTGTTAATGAGTGTATCTTTCAGAGGTATTGTCTGAATCCCGAAATACATGCTAAAAGGTACAACTTCCTTAAGTTTTGTTAATGAGTGTATCTTTCAGAGGTATTGTCTGAATCCCGATATACATGCTAAAAGATACAACTTCCTTAAGTTTTGTCCATGAGTGTATCTTTCAGAGTTATTGTCTGAATCCCGATATACATGCTAAAAGGTACAACTTCCTTAAGTTTTGCCCATGAGTGTATCTTTCAGAGTTATTGTCTGAATCCCGATATACATGCTAAAAGGTACAACTTCCTTAAGTTTTGCCCATGAGTGTATCTTTCAGAGTTATTGTCTGAATCCCGATATACATGCTAAAAGGTACAACTTCCTTAAGTTTTGCCCATGAGTGTATATAGTTCAACTTTTCACTTACAAAGTACCAGAGTTCATTTACGTTGCTGACACTCACTAGACGCTATAAACCCTGTCTAGAGGAAGCTGTACTGCAGATACTGGCATCATAGAATTTTGACAAACTAACCTCCTTCTACTGTCTCAAATCTCATATCTGATTTCCCTTCTCTTCTTCTTCTTTCTTATCTCCACTCATTCATATTGAGGTATCAAGCTTGTAAAGCTTGTTAATGGTGTCTGTGCTGGGGATGCGAGTAGAGTTCATCAATAGATAAGTTAATACAGTCAATAATGTCTTAATAGCAAGAAAACTTTCTCCACTGATTATACAGGCCACTCATTCAATCTAGCTTCTCCCACCACCTTATACAATAACATCCCCAATAAACACCAGAGACTGATAATACAGTAGAGGCCATGTTATCCATTTCTAAGAACAGCATTAACCGCCATATTGATTTACCTAAACAATATCAGGATTTATGTAACAACTTAAATAAATCATAGAACCCCCATTCCCCCCCCTCTCCCCCCCCCCCTACCCCCTCCATAGGTCCTGTGTGGCCGCTGATGGCGGGTTGAACAGATGTTAGCCAGTATCGCGGTATAGTTTAGTAACATAGCCAATCTGCAAATTTTTCGTTTATTTATCATTTAGCATTACACGATTAGCATACTTACGTAATAGTTACATATCACTAATTTAGATTTACAAAAAGTTTTTAATCTGAATTGTATTTTTAGCCGTCCTATATTCATCACATTGGAAATATAACTCAAAAAACGGATTCCTATATAAAGCCTTTTGCTACCACAGTTTGTTACCAGTCGAAGGGCGTGACTGCCCGAAAGCTTGTCGCACGTTTATGTGAATAAAAAATCTTTTCTCCTTACGTTTTATCTCTAGTTAATAATGTAGTTTGTAGTTGTTTCAGGTTGACACTTAGTACATAGTACCTTGCAACCATTCTGTTATTGTCCATAGATGGCCAGACTTGAGACTGGAAATCTGTTGTTCTCTTGTGAGGTCTGATCTCTGATTTCCCTAAATACCAAGAAATCGTCTATCTTGAAAAATATATAGGCAGAACAACCAAATACAATAATAGAACGGGTTTATAAGTTAAACTGGCGAAACCGATTTGAGGGTTCACCAATGATGAACCAGAGGTCCACCCAATATTTTTCTATTGCAGTAAGGTCAGTAACAAAACAAAAAATCGCACTGAATTTCTAATTTAGAATAATTGCCTGTTTTTTATGTGCTTGTTTATTAAGTGTGGAATTTTTTTTTGACCGAAACGTCTATACAATAAAACTGTTCATACTAAACGAAATGGCATTTATAAAATTTAAAAAATATATATTTTATTTTGGAAATTGGATTTGTTTTATTACATTCAACTTGACAGAAAAATAAGCGAGATGTGTAGAAATCTATGTTACAGATACAGCCATATATTTGAGTGTGGCATCTGTTTTTAACACGCTCTGATTGGCTGATTAAGGTCAGGTGACAGGGAACAGATTGGCTCTGAATGGCTATTCAATGTCGTGTGACCTTAATTGACCATCAGTGTTGAGTTCATTAACCAATCAGCGTGCAATGGTTTTTTAGTTTAGTGGTATTCACCCTTGGACATTGTATATTATGTATAAGTTTGCTGATTCGATTCTAGAAAGATTTATTTTTTTAAATGAAATAATTTTTGTTGTCATTCTATCTTTGTATTTTTCAATAACAATTTTATTTTAGAGCTGTATTTATGAGTATAGACTCATGGACAAAACTTAAGGAAAATGTACCTTTTACCATGTATATCGATCGGGATTCAGATAATACTTCTACCCACCAGCATTATCATGGCCTGTACCATGTGTAGACATGTGGTGTACTTACAGTAAAGGCAGTTACTAACCACCCACCATGATTATCATGGCCTGTACCATGTGTAGACAGGTGGTGTGCTTACAGTAAAAGCAGTCGTCAACTACCCACCATGATTATCATGGCCTGTACAATGTGTAGACATGTGAATGAATGAATGAAAACAGACTTTATTGACTGTACAGTCAATGGTAACACTCAAAGAGTCAATGGAAAATATTTACAACTATTTACAGTTATCCTGACTCTGTCAGGAGCCCAGAGGTAGCCCGAGCTCGAACAATTCCCTTTGGAAATTTTTCGACAGAGGGTGTCCTCGGGGAGGGTCTGGATCATAGAATGGCAAGGCGGCCCTGAACTCAGATAAGCCTCTACGGATCAAGGGAACCGAGTCCCGAGTGCGCTCGATGAGCTTATCCAGGAATTGGGCGAGAATCCTCCCTCGCCGCGGCGTGAGTTCCGCGAGCACGCACTCCCTCACCTCAGGGTAACGGGCCGCGTCCACGAATTCGCACGCGCCGAACGTTTGGAGAATGGGCTCCGAGCCGGGACTTCGCATTAATTCATCTACTGAATCCACCATGTCCGTCCAATAGTCTGGCTCCGAATCATCCTCCATGCAGACAGATGGTGGAGGCGGAGGTGTGGCCATCGCCGGTGTTGACTCCTTCACTTGGGGAGCGGGTGCTGTCGGCCGAGCGGGCCGAGGCGCAGGCAGTGTGGGTGTAGGAGGCACTGCTGGTGTTGTCCTGAGCTCAGCTTTGACTTGTCCGAGGACTTTGTACAGGTTGCTGGCTGCTCCGGGTCTCAGATCCAGGATTTGCCCGATCAGGCCGACGAGGGCGTCGCACTGCGGAGGCGACAGGAGGGGTCCCTTCCTCTCCGCCTTGGTCCTCGAGGAGAGGAGGTCCAGAACCTCCTCCCGCCCAAGACCAAGGGCGTCCGTCTTAGCGAAGGACACGCTGGGGTGCCCCTCGATGAACGCATCGAGGTCGACTCTCGTTGCGTTTTTTGCCGATGACGTGGAGGACGCAAAGGTCTCCTCCACGATGGACATCTCCACGTCCGGTGTTGGGGCCGCAGGCTCGCGACTCCCAGGTGTTCGCAGGGACGGAGCAGGGGTCACTGGTGGAGGGGCAGGAGGCGTCTCCTTCATAGGAAAGGCTGGGGCCGCTGTTGGAGATGGCCGAGGTGCGGATGAGTGGAGCGCAGCTCGGGCCACGGGAGGAGCGCCGCAAACCTCCATGGCTGGATTGGAGGGTGTCGGCGCAGGAGGCTGGGCTGCTGACCGCTGAGGCGGTGCAGGGGTGGTCGGTGGTGGGACGCCAGCAGGAGTGGTCGGTGGGGCCATTCTGGTGTTGTTGGCCAGCCCTGCAAGCAGGGGGGCAGATGGCCCTCCGATGCCCTTGTCCGTGGCACCTGGAACACCTGATGCCCGAGGACAGGTACGCAGGCCAGGCCTCGCCTTTGATGTTGATGTCGAGGCGGGTTGGAAGCCTCTCGATGGTGATCCCCTCATGTAGGGTGATGAAGACGTCTCGCCGGCCATCGACGTAGACGTAGGGGCCCGCCTTCATCTGCTTAGGGGCGATGGACGTGACCCGCCCATATGGAGAGAGGGCGTTGATGACAGCGGAGTCTCCTACAAAGAAGGGGAGGTTACCCACTGTAATCCTTTCCGCTCTTTTGCGGAAAGGGAATGCCCTGAGGAGTGTTCCCTCAACCTCGAGGCCCTCACTTATGAGGCGCTCGGCTAGGCCTCTGTTGGTCAGTCCCAGGAGCTGGTGGCCGTTCACCTTGGTGATCTGGATGACTCCGGCAGTTCCTCCGAGCATCCTATCCAGTGCCCTAAGGTAGTGGAAGGGCTCCAGTTCGGGGCTGTGTTCGATGTACACACAGTGTTCCTCGGAGGAGGACGCCTGTCGCGCCCTGGCTTCCGCGATGTGTGCTCTGGTGACCCTGATTTCCTGGGCCCGCGGCACCGAACTCGCCGATGGTTGAGGTCGGCGAATGGTCCTGGAACCTCCAGCATTGGAGGATGGTGCAGCTGCCGTAGGCGAATTTGCCGAGCCACGGCGCCTCTTCCTACCCTGGACGAGGGTAAATCCTCCCTTAGCTCCAGGATTCACCTCTTCTGTGATGTCAGCCCAGTTTCTCCGGACTTGAGCAGCGGCGTTAGCAGTTGGAATAGCCGCAAGAGAGAGGTCGACCGTCGCGGCAGAATTTGCATCCTGGCTGCCGGCGGGCGGATTTACATAGTTTTCATTTTCTTTTGAATTCATCGAGGAATTGATCTGCAAAACGTCTTTTGCTGTTATTACCGCACTGGGCTGTGCTTTAGAGCCGAGCCTTACAGGCTTGTCTTCGGCTTTTGATGGGCTTTCAGCCCATACCATATTTGTCGCCATCCGCGACACTTTCCGCCCGCCAGAGGCGAAAAACTCAGGAGCTCGCGCGACGCGTGGCCGCACGGCCGAGTGTAGACATGTGGTGTACTTACAGTAAAAGCTGTCGTTAACTACCCACCAAGATTATCATGGCCTGTACCATATGTAGACATGTGACAATTTGACAATTAAAATTAGTTTATTGACCTCTAAGTCAATTAAGAACACTCCGGAGAGTTAAGCAATAAAAAAGTATTTACAACAACAAAACAACAGGGGGTGCCCTCAAAGAGGGTCTGGGTTAGGGAGGCAAGGAGGCCCTGAGCTCAGAAAGCTTCCCGCGAAGAAAAGAATCCAAGTCCAGAGCGCGCTCCAAGAGAGCGTCAAGGATCTGAGCCAGAATGTTCCTTTGCCAGGGCGAAAGTTGCTCGATGAGTTCCTCCCTATCCCTGGGGTTAAGGGTCGCATCCGTGAGTTCTGATTGGTCAATTCCCGATTTGGACGTAGGCCCCAAGTCGGGTTCTTTCATGAAGATCTGAAATAGAGATAGTGACATCTGCCATTGGGTCATGTCCGGATCATCCTCCAGGGCAGGCGGCGGAGGTGTCATCACAGCAGGCATCAGTTCTTCGCTGTGGGGAGTAGGTGGCGTTGGTCCAGAAGGCCGAGGCGCAGGCAGTGGGGGTGTTAGAGGCTCTGCTGGTGTTGTCCTGAGTTCAGCCTTGACTTGTCCGAGGACTTTGTACAAGTTGCTGGCTGCTCCGGGTCTTAGGTCCAGGATTTGCCCGATCAGGCCGACGAGGGCGTCGCACTGCGGAGGTGACAGGAGGGGTCCCTTCCTCTGCGCCTTGGTCCTCGAGGAGAGGAGGTCCAGGACCTCCTCCCGCCCAAGACCAAGGGCGTCCGTCTTAGCGAAGGACACGCTGGGGTGCCCCTCGATGAACGCATCGAGGTCGACTCTCGTTGCGTTTTTTGCCGATGACGTGGAGGACGCAAAGGTCTCCTCCACGATGGGCATCTCCACGTCCGGTGTTTGGGCCGCAGGCTCACGACTCCCAGGTGTTCGCAGGGACGGAGCAGGGGTCACTGGTGGAGGGGCAGGAGGCGTCTCCTCCATAGGAAAGGCTGGGGCCGCTGGTGGAGATGGCCGAGGTGCGGATGAGTGGAGCGCAGCTCGGGCCACGGGAGGAGCGCTGCAAACCTCCATGGCTGGATTGGAGGATGTCGGCGCAGGAAGCTGGGCTGCTGACCGCTGAGGCGGTGCAGGGGTGGTCGGTGGTGGGACGCCAGCAGGAGTGGTCGGTGGGGCCGTTCTGGTGTTGTTGGCCAGCCCTGCAAGCAGGGGGCAGTTGGCCCTGCGGTGCCCCTGACCGTGGCATCTGGAACACTTGATGCCGGTGGAGAGATAAGCGGGCCAGGCCTCGCCTTTGATGGTGATGTTGAGGCGGGTGGGGAGCCTCTCGGTTGTCATTCCTTCGTGAAGGACGATGAACGCCTCGCGGCGGCCGTCGGTGTATGTGTACGGGCCGGCCTTCATCATTTTGGGCGCGATGGATGTGATGCGCCCAAAGGGCCTAAGGGCGTTGATGATGGCTGAGTCCTCCACGAAGAAGGGGAGGTTGCTCACCGTTATCCTTTCCGCTCTTTTACGGAAAGGAAACGCTCTGAGGAGAGTGCCCTCAACCTCAAGGCCGTTGTTTATGAGGCGCTCGGCGAGGCCCCTGTTGGCCAGTCCCAGGAGTTGGTGGCCGTTTACCTTGGAGATCTGGATTATTCCGGCGGTACCTCCAAGCAGCCTGTCCAGCGCCCTCAGGTAGTGGAAGGGCTGTAGCTCGGGGCCGTGTTCCAGGTAGACACAGTGCTCCTCGGAGGAGGACGCCTGCCTCGCCCGGGCCTCTGTGATATGGGTCCTGGTTGTCGGGATCTCCTGTGCCCGGGGCACCGATCGCGCCGATGGTTGAGGTCGGCGAATGGTCCTGGAACCTCCAGCATTGGAGGATGGTGCAGCAGCCGTAGGCGAATTTGCCGAGCCACGGCGCCTCTTCCTACCCTGGACGAGGGTAAATCCTTCCTCAGCTCCAGGATTCACCTCTTCTGTGATGTCAGCCCAGTTTCTCCGGACTTGAGCAGCGGCGTTGGAAGTTGGAACAGCCGCAAGGTCGACCGGCGCGGCAGAATTTGCATCCTGGCTGCCGGCGGGCGGATTTACATAGTTTTGCTTTTTTCTCAAAACTATTGGGATTTCGTTCTGCAAATCTTGATTTGCGGATAATTCTGCACATGTATGTGCTAGTGAGCCGTGCCTTGCAGGCTTTTGCTCGGCTTTTGACGGGCTTTCAGCCCGTGCCAAACTCGTCGCCATCCGCGACGTTATTCCGCTCGCCAGAGGCGAAAAACTCGGGAGCTCGCGCGACGCGTGGCCGCACGGCCGAGTGTAGACATGTGGTGTACTTAGAGTGAAAGCAGTCGCTAACTACCCACCAAGATTATCAGGGCCTGTACCATATGTAGACATGTGGTGTACTTACAGTAAAAGCAGTCGCTAACTACCCACCATGATTATCATGGCCTGTGCAATGGGTAGACATGTGGTGTACTTACAGTAAAAGCAGTCGCTAGCTACCCACCATGATTATCATGGCCTGTACCACGTGTACTAGGGATAAGCAAAAAAAATAATTGTGCCAGACGAGACTTGAGCTGAAGTTGTCAATTAGAGGTCAAGGATTCTGTAATCAGAGTAAGTGGACATCTTGTGTCCTGTGGGATGTCACCGCCCTCCTTCCTCTACTGCCTGTCGTCTTCTTCGATTTGCATAGCCGCTCAGTACTCTAAAACCTAATTGCATAATAACTACTAGTGATTTTTATACACTCATGGACAAAACTTAAGTAGGTTGTACTTTTTAACATGTATATCGGGATTCAGACAATAACTCTGAAAGATACACTCATGGGCAAAACTTAAGGAAGTTGTACCTTTTAGCATGTACGAGGTGTGTTCAAAAAGTATCGCGACTTTTGTGTTTTTTTCAAAAATTATTTATTTATTCATGAATACCTATTTTGTCCCCTTCAAAGTAATCCCCATGAGATATTATACACTTGTGCCAACGGTTTTTCCAATCTTCGAAGCACTTCAAAAAATCATTTTTAAAATCTTTTTCAGCTCCTCCTTCGATGCCGTCTTTATCTCGTCAAGCGTAGCGTAACGTCGTCCTTTCATGGGCTTCTTCAGTTTAGGGAACAAGAAAAAGTTACAGGGGGCCAGATCTGGGGAATACGGTGGCTGCGGCATCATTAGTGTGTTGTTTTTAGCCAAAAAGTCGCGCACAAGCAACGATGTGTGAGCAGGGGCGTTATCGTGGTGCAAAAGCCAATTTTTGTTCTTCCACAAATCCGGGCGTTTCTAGCGGATTGCGCATAACTTTCAGGTAATATTCCTTATTGACCGTTCTACCCTGTCGCAAGAACTCATGATGCACCACCCCCCTGCAATCGAAGAAAACTGTCAGCAAAACTTTCACATTCGACCGAACTTGGCGCGCTTTTTTCGGTCTTGGTTCGTGCGGCAGCTTCCATTGAGATGATTGAGCTTTGATTTCCACGTCATAACGATAAACCCACGCTTCGTCACCATTTATGACCCTCTGGAGCAAATTAGGGTCGTCGCGGACAGAGTCCAACATCTCATTCGCAATGTTCATGCGATGCTGTTTTTGGTCGCAATTGAGCAATTTTGGTACGAATTTCGCGGCGACCCGTCTCATGCCCAAATCATTGATAAAAATCGAATGGCACGAGCCAATCGATATGTTTAGGTCCTCAGCAACTTCTCTAACGGTGATTCGACGATTGGCCAATATCATTTTCTCCACTTCATCAATTTTTTCGTCTGTTGTTGAAGTGCTCGGGCTTCCGGCACGCTCTTCGTCGTTCACATCTTCTCGGCCTTCTGAGAACATTTTGTACCGATAAACGTATCTTCGGTCCAAGGTAGCTTCTCCGTATGCCACAGTCAACATTCGGAATGCATCCGCGCACTTAATTTCGTTTTTCACACAAAATTTGATACAGGTTCTTTGATCCATTTTTTTAACAGGTAAAAATCGAAGACGATCCAAAACACCTGCAAGCAAAGCAGCTGTCAACAATTAAGTGAACAATCAAAATGGCCGAGCTTGTCGGCATAAGTGAGAGACATGAGTACCAACATAAAGCCACAAAAAGATCGAAATTCGAATATACGTAACCCGCGAAAATTCAAAGGTCGCGATACTTTTTGAACACACCTCGTATATCGGGATTCAGAAAATAACTCTGAAAGATACACTCATGGGCAAAACTTAAGGAAGTTGTACCTTTTAGCATGTATATCGGGATTCAGACAATAACCCTGAAAGATAAACTCATGGACAAAACTTAAGGAAGTTGTACCTTTTAGCATGTGTATCGGGATTCAGACAATAACTCTGAAAGATACACTCATGGACAAAACTTAAGGAAGTTATACCTTTTACCATGTATATCGGGATTCAGATAATAACTCTGAAAGATACACTTATGGACAAAACTTAAGGAAGTTGTACCTTTTAGCATGTATATTGGGATTCAGACAATAACTCTGAAAGATATTTGATACACAGTGACCTTTATTATAAACAAATTTGCCTCTGTCTCCTTCAAAAATGAGATGACCGCCGACATCAAAGACTTTCCATTTAAGTTATGTCCATGAGTGTATATATAACCTTGGCATTGAGAAAGGCTATCCCAATATGATAATAATGATTGTCTAACGGCACCAGTGTGTTACCTAATTGGTGATTGGACCCTATCAAGTCTCGATAAACTCTCGTCTGATTCCTCTATCACAGCGGCCTACATTCTGCTTATTCGATTGGTGCAAATAGGAAAGTTGGGTTTCATTATGCAACTTAACGGCAGAAATTGATTTAATAACAATGGCTGTAGGAATGTTCTGAACAGCTTTGTTTTGGTCAAATCCGTGAATTGCTATTGTTACGTCTGACCCAGATGCTGTTCGTGTTCTTTGTCTAATCAGTATGCCACAAAGATACACACGTGAGTTCGAAGGGAAACAGCAAATGTTAGCGTTTTATTATACGTGGTACTGAACAGAAGGAATACAAAAGTGGGACTTGTTTTCAACTTCCCCGTCAGAAGAATCCTTGGCGCTCTGGATGTCACTCTTGTGTCCCGCTCCACACTGTACAGCCTGGACTACACCGTCTTGTAGACCGCTCCGATGTCAGGCTCTCCTGGTGTGCAGAGTATTAGGCTTAGAGATTGTAGAGCTCTGATAAGAAAAGGAATGATACTCTGCTGATGTATATATCTTTTGACTTGTAGAGATGCAAATATATATTTACATAGTTATTAAAAAAATTTGTTTAGCCAAGCTGGTATTTTGTCCTGACTGACAACACATGGTGGCAGCGGTAAACTAATTTCTTAAAGAAAGTCGTTGTTCGAAGAAAATTTGAAACTCGACATCAAGTAAACTCGCAGCGATAAATTGAATTCACAAAGAAGATCGTTGCTCGAAGAAAAGAAAATTTGAAATTCGACATTAAGCAAATTATAGATAAGCAAAATTATTAATTATGCAAATCTAAAATGGCTCAAAAATATAATTGCGTAGCACCAGAACCTTTTAATTTCTCAAATCCAGGTGATTGGCCTAAATGGATTAGGAGGTTTGAACGCTTTAGGCAGGCAAGTGGGTTAATTAACACCCCTTATATTTATGGCCTCCCGAAGGTTCACAAACCGGACATCCCCCTTAGACCAATTGTTGCATATCATCTTTCCCCTGCAGCATACCTGGCTAGATACCTTTCAGATGTCTTAAAACCGTTGATCAAGACATATAATTCCCATTCTATTCAAGACTCAAGCGACTTTATCCACAAATTAAAAGAAATAGATAACTCAGAAAACTACTCCATCTGCACGTATGATGTAAAATCCCTCTTTTTGTGTCTCCCCCACGACCTCATCATCAAAGAACTCAGCAAACTCCTGGCATATTCCGATCTCCCCCATACTCACAGTTGCACCATCACAGACCTATTCCAAATATGCTTGAATATGAACACCCTTGAATTTGACGGTCATTACTACCTACAGAAGAGAGGTTCCCCCATGGGTAGCCCTTTATCAAACATAGCAGCTGAACTCGTAATGTCTGGCCTTGACTCCTGGATCACGAACCGTGATGACCTAGGAATTAAATTATGGGTAAGATATGTTGATGACATATTTTGCATGTATCCCAACGCTAATAACTCCCTCATCACAGATGCCCTCAACGCATATCACGAATGCCTAAAGTTCACCCAAAACCAGGACAAGAATGGTGTCATCCCGTTTCTGGATTTGCTGGTCATCAATACCGGCAGCAGCATTGAAACCACGGTATACTACAAACCAGAATTTAACCCCACGTATATTCACTACGGTTCTCATGCACCTGCATCTCATAAGATCACAACTATCAAAACACTAACAAAAAGGATCTCCACTCATTGTTCTCTAGAAATCTTTAGGACGGTCGAGAGAAATAACGTTTATCGCAACCTTTCGTTTTTCGGTTATCCCATAGATTTTATCCGGCGCCATACGTACCAACAACGTACATATGCAACCCCAACCGTTTACAAATCGACTTGCGTTCTCCCGTATTCCGAAACCAACGTCGATATTGCCTGTTTCTTGAGAAAATATGGTGTTTCGTACGTATTTTAGTAATTCACCTTCCGTCGAACTCAAACTCCGGCATCCCATCACAAAAAGTTCTAAAAAGCAGGACCCACTATCCGCCCCTAACGCAGTATACAAAATTAAATGCTCAAATTGCGAACTACATTATGTTGGTGAAACCGGCAGAACCATTGAAATCAGGACTAAAGAACACAATAGAAACATCATGAACAAAGACAGCCGTTCCCAGATTTATCAGCACATGGCAGAAACACAGCATTCATTTGATTTCACAGACACCCAATGTATTTACAGTAACATACGCGGAAAATATCAACGACTGGTCCTGGAGGCTTTGGTTTCCAATAAAATTCCGAGCCTCAATAGAAAAATTGAACTACCCTCGCAGTACATAGCTTTTTGTAATAGCATGGATCCCGCATAAGGAATTTTAACCTCAAGTGTTTTCCCGATTTACATATTTTATTTATTTTAAAATTTTTGTATATTTTATCTCTTAGCTTAACTTTGTTTTATCCCGTTTTATGCATATTCTATTGAAAAATATTCAAATCTTCCTTAATTGGGTATATATACCTCTCCGCACATTTTCTTGGATTACCTGAAGAAAAGCGTTTTGCTTGAAAGCTTGTATTTTCAATAAAAGAAACTCACCACGTTATATTTTCGTTTTCTCTTTTAACCCAGAAAATGAGCAAGTTAACATGCTTGTGTATTGCATGGGCGATAAGGCAGATGATATATTGTTGTCATGTAAAATAGCAAGAGACCAACCTGAGAAATATGATGAAGTTATCAAATGTTTTGAAAGTCACTTTTTTCCAAGACGGAATATAATTTATGAAAGGGAAAGATTTAATCAAAGATGTCAACAGGAAGGAGAAAGGGTGAATGACTTTATCACAGCACTGCATAGCCTAGCCGAGCACTGCAATTTTGGGGCGTTATATGATGAGTTGATTAGGGACAGGATAGTTGTTGGAGTAAGAGATAGAGCGTTGTCTAAAAAATGCAAATTGATACAGACTTGACCTTAGTGAAAGCCACACAGATGGTAAAACAATCAGAAAGTGTCAAAGAACAGCAGTCTAGCCTTTACCAACAAAATTTTGTAGATCAAATAAAGAAAATGCCTAATCACATAAAAGAAACCAAAAAGCAAGAGTCAAAAATAAGACAATTTAAGTCAAACCAGTCAGGATGATCATCACGTGGATGCACCAGGTGTGGCAATGCAAATAATCATGATTGGAAAAATTGCCCAGCCATGAACTCGTATTGTAATAAATGCAAGAGGAAAGGCCATTATGCCAAAGCTTGCAGATCAGTAGCCATAAATGAAGTAAAATCAGAGATAACCTTTCTGGGATCTGTAGAAATTGAATCGTCTAAGAAATGGGTAGTACCAATAAAGGTGTAAACAATAGACAAATTAATTTTAAAATTGACACGGGAGCTGATGTCAACGTGCTCCCCTTTCAACAATATTGTCAAAGTTTCCAAAGAATAAAATTAGAAAAATCGGATAGAATATTACAAGGTCCGAATGGAATACCCTTGAAAACAGTTGGAATGATCCACGTGATACTTCAAAATAAAGGCCAGCACTTAAACTCGAAAATATGCATTGTTGATAAACTGAAACAACCACTTCTCTCTAGGGAGACAATCGAGAAATTAAATATTGTGAGAATGATTCAGCAATTATCATCAAATCCTTTTAACCCAAAAAGAGAGTTTCCAAAATTATTTAGTGGTTTAGGACATGCTAAAATAAATTACAAAATATCCCTACAACCTGATGCGAAACCATATGTCTTGTGCACCCCTAGGAGAGTTCCAATTCCCTTAATGAAACAGTTGAAGGAACAACTTGAAGAGATGACCAGGCTAGGAGTCATTGAATCAGTAGAAGAGCCAACTGAGTGGTGTGCGGGAATGGTTGCAGTACTTAAACCAGGAGGGAAATTAAGAATTTGTGTTGATTTAACAAAGCTAAATCAGTATATAAGAAGAGAAAATTATCCACTACCGGCAACAGAGCATATCCTGGGACAGCTTGGAAATGCTTGCTATTTTTCCAAGCTAGATGCAAATTCTGGATTTTGGCAGTTCGGGTTAGCTATAGAATCCCAAAAACTAACCACTTTTATAACGCCATTCGGCAGGTTCCTCTTCAAAAGAATCCCATTTGGAATATCATCGGCACTAGAAATCTTTCAAAGAAAGATGACTCAGCTTCTGGGCAAAATAGAAGGGGGTGGTATGCTTCATGGATGATATTGTTGTATACGGGTCCTCCTTAAAAGAACATAACGAAAGGGTACGCCAAGTTTTGAAGAAACTTCAAGAAGAAGGGATGACACTCAACCCAGAAAAGTGCCAATTTGGAGTTAAAACTATAAAATTCCTAGGACACACAATCAGTTCAGAAGGCTTATTCATTGACGAAGAAAAGCTCGACGCTGTTATAAAAATGGAAGAGCCTAGATCAGCAAAAGAATTGAAGTCTTTCTTAGGCATGGTGAATTACTTGGGAAAATTCATTCTCAACCTTGCGGACAAAATACAACCTTTGAACTCGTTATTAAGCACAAAAAATGAGTGGGTTTGGGAAGAACCACAGAAAAAGAGCTTTAATCTACTGAAGCAAAAATTGGCATCCAGACCAAATCTAGCCTTATATAATCCCTCAAGACTGACCATAATATCAGATGATGCTTCCTCGTTTTGAATAGGTGGAGTCCTAAGACAAGAGCAACCTGATGGATCTTTAACACCTGTAGCTTATGTGTCTAGAACACTTTCAGAAAGGGAAATAAGATACAGCCAAATTGAAAAAGAAGGACTGGCTATAGTATGGACTTGCGATCGACTAAAAGATTATGTTACAGGAATTAAAATTCATATTTAAACAGATCACAAGCCCCTGATTGCCATTTTTACATCCGAACCCTTGGAAGACATAACTCCCAGACTTCAGCGATTGAAAATGAGGATGATGAGGTATTCCTATCAAATAAGTCACATTGCTGGCAAAAAGCAAATAGTGGCTGATGTATTATCAAGGAAGCCTATCTCGAAACGGCATGAAGATGAACTGGAAGAAGAATTTTCTGCGTACATCCAATCCATTGAATTTCCAGCAACAGAAGAAAGACTTCTGTAGATTTCGAGAAAACAAAAGGAAGATTCACTTTGCTCTCAAGTGGCTAATTATTGTACAGGTGGATGGCCTAAGAACAAAAAAGAAGTAGATCCAGAAATAAGAGGATACTGGCAATTTCAGGACGACCTGACCTATCAGAATGGTCTTCTTCTTAGAGGACAAAGAATTCTGATCCCTAGGTCAATGCGGAAAGATATCCTTGAAAAATTGCACCAAGGCCATTTTGGGATCAATAATACAGATCTAGAGCAAAAGAGTCGGTATGGTGGTTGGGAATTTCCCAAGAAATTGAAAGGATGGTTTCGTCGTGTACAAAGTGCTTGAAGGAGAGAAGACCCAATCATGAAGCTTTGATGCCCTCTGAATTCCCGATCAGACCTTGGTAAAAAGTCGGAATGGACCTTTTTACCTAAATGGGAGATGGTACCTAATTGTTTGTGATTACTATTCCAGGTACCCAGAAATATCACTTTTACAAAATCTAACTGCTCAAGAAGTGATAAGCCGTCTTAAATCTATATTTGTTAGGCACGGAACGCCTGAGACAGTTAGAAGCGATAATGGACCCCAATTCCAAAATGTTCTTGGCTCCGAATTTACAAGATTTTCGAAGGAATGGTCTTTCAAGCACATCACCTCCAGTCCGAGATTCTCTCAAAGCAATGGATTTATTGAAGCAATCATTAATAACATAAAGCAAAGTCTTAAGAAAGAAGAAGATTGCTACCTGACTCTTCAAGCATATAGGACGATGCCCCTGGAAAATGGGTATAGTCCAGCTGAACTATTAATGGGACGACGCCTTAGGACCTCGGTTCCCGCTATAGAGTCATCACTGATGCCAAGATACTTGGACTCCAAAGCCTTGCAAGAAAGAGAGAAAAGGAGGATGATCAACCAGAAGCGTCTATATGATAAACGACATGACGTAATAGCTTGCCTCAGCTTCAACAGGGAGACAGCGTTTGGATTAGAGATCAAAGTGTAGAAGGGAAAGTTCTACACAAATCCCAAGAACCTCGCTCCTATTGGGTACAAACTCCTCAAGGAAAGGTTAGGCGAAACAGGATTCACCTCACACGCCTGCCAACTACGGAAAGTACCATGGATGCTCCTGAAGATAGTCGGCACCAGGAGCCGAGGAATGAGGAGGCCCCTACTTCGACATCAACCGGGCAAACATGGAAATGCAAGGATGACCAGGACCAGGAGATCGAGGAGGATTGCCCGACATCAAAAACCTCACCTACAAGAGAAGGAAGGACGCGGAGTGAAAACCAAGACCAGGATAAAGAGAAGAGCCTCCCTTCAACGCCAGTAGTGCAGACAAGATATGGAAGGGTGGACAAGAAACCTCAAAGATTCTTGTAAAAGTAAGAGAGGAGATGTGCAGAGTATTAGGCTCAATGATTGTAGAGCTCTGAGAAAAAAAGGAATGATACTCTGCTGATGTATATATCTTTTGACTTGTAGAGATGCAAATATATATTTACATAGTTATTAAAAGAATTTGTTTAGCCAAGCTGGTATTTTGTCCTGACTGAAAACACACCTGGCACCGTCTTGTAGGATCATTCACACAGGAGACAACTTGCAACGTCTTCTGTCAGCACAGATGTCACCAGAATGTTCCCCACAAAGGAATACCGTCCTGTTCCCCTCACATCCCCCCACTACTAGAATCCATCCATATTTCACCAACTTCACTCTGGGATCTTGATTAGCTTGTCATATTGTAGGTAGTGAGTTATCCATTCTCTAGTTTTTTCTCCATCTAGGAGTATGAACCATATTTAGCATGTACACCGGGATTAGAACAATAGCTCTGAAAGATACACTCATGGACAAACCTTAAGGAAGTTGTACTTTTAAGCATGTATACCGGGATTGAGACAATACCTCTGAAAGATACACTCATGGACAAAACTTAAGGAAGTTGTACCTTTTACCATGTATATCGGGATTTGACAATAACTCTGAAAGATACACTCATGGACAAACCTTAAGGAAGTTGTACTTTTAAGCATGTATACCGGGATTGAGACAATATCTCTGAAAGATACACTCATGGACAAAACTTAAGGAAGTTGTACCTTTTACCATGTATATCGGGATTTAACAATAACTCTGAAAGATACACTCATGGACAAAACTTAAGGAAGTTGTACTTTTAGGCATGTATACCGGGATTGAGACAATAACTCTGAAAGATACACTCATGGACAAAACTTAAGGAAGTTGTACTTTTACCATGTATATCGGGATTGAGGCAATACCTCTGAAAGATACACTCATGGACAAAACTTAAGGATGTTGTACTTTTAAGCATGTATACCGGGATTGACACAATAACTCTGAAAGATACACTTATGGACAAAACTTAAGGAAGTTGTACTTTTAAGCATGTATACCGGGATTAGAACAATAACTCTGAAAGATACCCTCATGGACAATACTTAAGGAAGTTGTACTTTTACCATGTATATCGGGATTGAGGCAATAACTCTGAAAGATACCCTCATGGACAATACTTAAGGAAGTTGTACTTTTACCATGTATATCGGGATTGAGGCAATAACTCTGAAAGATACACTCATGGACAAAACTTAAGGGAGTTGTACTTTTATCATGTATATCGGGATTGAGGCAATAACTCTGAAAAATACACTCATGGACAATACTTAAGGAAGTTGTACCTTTTACCATATATATCGGGATTGAGGCAATAACTCTGAAAGATACACTCATGGACAATACTTAAAGAAGTTGTACCTTTTACCATGTATATCGGGATTGAGGCAATAACTCTGAAAGATACACTCATGGACAATACTTAAGGAAGTTGTACCTTTTAGCATGTACGAGGTGTGTTCAAAAGGTATCGCGACTTTTGTGTTTTTTCAAAAATTATTTATTTATTCATGAATACCTATTTTGTCCCCTTCAAAGTAATCCCCATGAGATATTATACACTTGTGCCAACGGTTTTTCCAAACTTCGAAGCACTTCAAAAAGGTGCGCACAAGCAACGATGTGTGAGCAGGGGCGTTATCGTGGTGCAAAAGCCAATTTTGTTCTTCCACAAATCCGGGCGTTTCTGGCGGATTGCTTCGCCCAAATTGCGCATAACTTGCAGGTAATATTCCTTATTGACCGTTCTACCCTGTGGCAAGAACTCATGATGCACCACGCCCCCTGCAATCGAAGAAAACTGTCAGCAAAACTTTCACATTCGACCGAACTTGGCGCGCTTTTTTCGGTCTTGGTTCGTGCGGCAGCTTCCATTGAGATGATTAAGCTTTGGTTTCCACATCATAACCATACACCCACGCTTCGTCACCAGTTATGACCCTCTAGAGCAAATTTGGGTCGTCGCGGACAGAGTCCAACATCTCATTAGCAATGTTCATGCGATGCTGTTTTTGGTCGCAATTGAGCAATTTTGGTACGAATTTCGCGGCGACCCGTCTCATGCCCAAATCATTGATAAAAATCGAATGGCACGAGCCAATAGATATGTTTAGGTCCTCAGCAACTTCTCTAACGGTGATTCAACGATTGGCCAATATCATTTTCTCCACTTCATTAATTTTTTCTTTTTTTGTTGAAGTGCTCGGGCGTCCGGCACGCTCTTCGTCGTTCACATCTTCTCGGCCTTCTGAGAACATTTTGTACCACCGATAAACGTTGCTTCGGTCCAAGGTAGCTTCTCCGTATGCCACAGTCAACATTCGGAATGCATCCGGGCACTTAATTTCGTTTTTCACACAAAATTTGATACAGGTTCTTTGATCCACTTTTTTTTTTAATAGGTAAAAATCGAAGACGATCCAAAACACCTTCAAGCAAAGTAGCTGTCAACAATTAAGTGAACATTCAAAATGGCCGAGCTTGTCGGCATAAGTGAGAGACATGAGTACCAACATAAAGCCACAAAAAGATCGAAATTCGAATATACGTAACCCGCGAAAATTCAAATTTCGCGATACTTTTTGTGAACACACCTCGTATCTATATATTATTATATTTTTTGTTGTTGTTCACTTCTTCATCTCTTTCTTACTTTGCTTCTTGGATCCTGCAGTCGAGTATTTTGTAAGACTTTGGGTCTTAATGGGGGCTTTTGTTGTTATGTTGTATATATGTATGTGTATGTATATATCATACTTACATAATCTTTCTTTTTCTTCTTCTGTATATTCCCCACTTTCACAGGCCTATCGCTCTTGTAATCTCGGGGGGAATCCTCTATAAGACCAGTGTGTCTTAATAAAGGCTTTTGTGTGTGTGTGTGGAAACACAATACCAAAGCCAAATACAATATTACAGCAGTATGGTAGATTAAACTGGCGAAACCGCTAGAAGGGTTCACCACTAATGAGCCAGCCCTCCAATTATTTTATCATTGCAATAAAGACAGTAGACTTTTTTTTAATCCAAAAAGAATCATACAGGCCACAAATAGTTTAAATTTATAAAAACAAAAAATGTATTTGGACATTTCGTCTCACATGGTCTTGTCCATATGTATTATAGGCATTAGAAAATTTTCTTAATTAAAAAGAATCATTGGGGGTCGGTGGAAGGCTGGTTAAACTGTTTGGTTTTCGACCACTACGACCCGGGTTCGATTCCCGCATTGGATACTTTTTCTGATAAAAAAAATACTCCAATGGCCTCCGATTCTTGAAAAAGTCCAACCCCACCAGCGAGTGCAAGTAACCAAACAGGGCTCTGGCACATTTGTAAGTGCAAAGTCGAACTGCTTTTCACATGTGTAGACATGGTGTACTTACAGTAAAAGCAGTCGCTAACTACCCATCATGATTATCATGGACTGTACCATGTGTAGACATGTGGTGTACTTACAGTAAAAGCAGTCGCTAACTACCCATCATGATTATCATGGACTGTACCATGTGTAGACATGTGACAATGACAATGAAACATATTTTATTGACCATTCAGTCAATGGTACACTCAAGTCAGTGGGGGGGAAAAATTACAATTATTTACAATAGTTTCATCAGCGGCACAACATTGACCTAAAGTCCGACAATTGGTCGAGAGCAGATTGATCACCGCCTCGAGCACGCTCGATGACAGAGCCCAAGAAGTTCGCAAGGATGCTCCTTTGGTTTGGATGTGCGCCGAGAATATCATTCCGTTCTTCTCCGGAATGCAGAGCCGCACGAATGATTTGTTCCGGTCTGGTCCAACCAAGTAGGGGTATCAGGAAGGTCTTATAGTTCAATTCCTTGAACAGGTCGAGGAGCCACCTCTCACGGGCCTCGTCTGTCATCTTGACTGGCAGTGGAGGCGGATATGCCACTTCAGCTGGTGCTGACTCCTCCCCTTGAGGAGCGGGCGGCGCCGTCTCAGCAGGCCGAGGCGCAGGCAGTGGGGGTGTTGGAGGCACTGCTGGTGTTGTCCTGAGCTCAGCCCTGACTTGTCCGAGGACCTTGTAAAGGTTGCTGGCTGCTCCGGGCCTTTGATCTAAGATTTGCCCGATCAGGCCGGCGAGGGCGTCGCACTGCGGAGGCGACAGGAGGGGTCCTTTCCTCTGTGCCTTGGTCCTCGAGGAGAGGAGGTCCAGGACCTCCTCCCGCCCAAGACCAAGGGCGTCCGTCTTAGCGAAGGACACGCTGGGGTGCCCCTCGATGAACGCATCGAGGTCGACTCTCGTTGCGTTTTTTGCAGATGACGTGGAGGACGCAAAGGTCTCAACGATGGACATCTCCACGTCCGGTGTTGGGGCCGCAGGCTCGCGACTCCCAGGTGTTCGCAGGACGGAGCAGGGGTCACTGGTGGAGGGGCAGGAGGCGTCTCCTCCATAGGAAAGGCTGGGGCCGCTGGTGGAGATGGCCGAGGTGCGGATGAGTGGAGCGCAGCTCGGGCCACGGGAGGAGCGCTGCAAACCTCCATGGCTGGATTGGAGGGTGTCGGCGCAGGAGGCTGGGCTGCTGACCGCTGAGGCGGTGCAGAGGTGGTCGGTGGTGGGACGCCAGCAGGAGTGGTCGGTGAGGCCATTCTGGTGTTGTTGGCCAGCCCTGCAAGCAGGGGGCAGATGGCCCTCCGATGCCCTTGTCCGTGGCACCTGGAACACCTGATGCCCGAGGACAGGTACGCAGGCCAGGCCTCGCCTTTGATGTTGATGTCGAGGCGGGTTGGAAGCCTCTCGATGGTGATCCCCTCATGTAGGGTGATGAAGACGTCTCGCCGGCCATCGACGTAGACGTAGGGGCCCGCCTTCATCTGCTTAGGGGCGATGGACGTGACCCGCCCATATGGAGAGAGGGCGTTGATGACAGCGGAGTCTCCTATAAAGAAGGGGAGGTTACCCACTGTAATCCTTTCCGCTCTTTTGCGTAGACATGTGTAGACATGTGGTGTACTTACAGTAAAAGCAGTCGCTAACTACCCACCATGATTATCATGGACTGTACCATATGTAGACATGTGGTGTACTTACAGTAAAAGCAGTCGCTAACTACCCATCATGATTATCATGGACTGTACCATATGTAGACATGTGGTGTACTTACAGTAAAAGCAGTCGCTAACTACCCACCATGATTATCATGGCCTGTACCACGTGTACTAGGGATAATTAAAAAAAAAGAAACATACGTGTAAAAATAGTTTAATTTTCTAAAACAGATGGCGCGCTAATGCATCATTATGGTGTTGTTTTTGTATATAAACTTTTTTTTGACGTCTCAGCGCATCTTTCATACTACCAGTCTTGCCAATTCTATCCGAAGGATAAAAAAACACTTGAACTCTTGTCTTGATCCACCACTAAGTTCTGTTATCTTATCCTGGAGACTCTCTTGAAGATATCAAATCTAAAAATACAACTTTAAGTCGTAGAAAGGAAGTTATACAGCTATGGTTTATAATATGATGCAACTCCGCCTTTGCCGGTCCCAACCCCGGATAACAAAGAAGGAGAGGGAGCAGTAACAAGCTCACTAAACAACCTGGGCTCAGCTGGCCATGCTGATAGTACCCTGTAAGGTCTCCAGGGATACAGGATGAGCAGCGTTTGTACTCCATGTTAGAAGTGGCTGTGTACATGGTGTCTGTTCCTCATGTCAGAGGCGGCCATTTCTTTTGGAGCTAAGTCATTGGGCTGCTACTGAGTAGTGTTCCCAGTCTTAATGACAAAGGCAGACACATTCAACTTCACCCAGTCATGATGGTTGTCAAACAGACACCATCAAGGGTCACAACTTGATACCCTGATATGATTGAGTGGAGATAAGAAAGAAGAAGAAGATATTATGTTGCATTAGCTCCCCATCTGTTATGAAATTTTGAAACTATTATAGACGTGTAAGATTATTTTGAAAATAAACAATTTCTACTGTTCTTTACTGCAATGGAAAAATTAATAGGAGGGCCTGGCTCATCAGTGGTGAACCCTCCCAGCGGTGTCCTCAAAGCTTACATCCATAGTTCATCTAAAATACCCATTCCAAGAGTCTAGCATCAGTATCACTATAAAAGGAAGATCGAAAAATACAATATAACAGCGGTATGGTAGATCAAACTGGCAAACCGCTGGGAGGGTTCACCACTGATGAGCCAGGCCCTCCCATTAATTTTTACATTGCAGTAAGGGCAGTAGAAATTGTTTAATTTCAAAAAGAATCTAACGCGTCTATATTAGTTTCTAATTTGCATCACAGTTGTGGTTTATATATATTTTTTTATGGCAATTTACCTCAGTCCATATGCAGCCTCAACATTAACAGAAAATGAAAATTCGAAACTATTATAGACGCGTAAGATTATTTTTAAAAATAAACAATTTCTACTGCCCTTACTGCAATGTAAAAATTAAAGGGAGGGCCTGGCTCATCAGTGGTGAACCCTCCCAGCGGTTTCGCCAGTTTAATCTACCATACCACTGTTATATTGCATTTTTGAAACTTCCTTTTATAATGATACTGTTGCTAGACTCTTGGAATGGGTATTTTAGATGGACTATGGACATAAGCTTTGAGGACGGTAGAATTACATACAATTATAAATATTACCATATGCCGTTAAAGAGCAGAAATTTTGCTCGAAAACTTGCAAAAATAAAAATTAAAAAGAAACCCTTTACCTTAATATTATTTTTTTTTCGAATAATTTCTAGGTAACTTTTACTAAATACAATGTGCAAAATTTAATATTTTTTAGAAAGTACACTATTTTCGTTAAAAGAAATCTAATTAAAATGTTACCTGACAAGTAATATTAAAAATTGGCAAAAAACGAAATATTTTTATTATCAAAAGAATTCATTCATTAAGATAAAAATATGAAATATATATAATTTGTTATAACATTGCTAAAAAGATATTTAAAAAAAAAATAACTCATGGAATTGAAATATTCAAAATTCGAAACTATTTTAAAAGGCGTAAGATTCTTTTTGATATTAAACAATTTCTACTGCCCTTACTGCAATGGAAAAATTATTAGGAGGGCCTGGCTCATCAGTGGTGAACCCTTCCAGCGGTTTCGCCAGTTTAATCTACCATCAGTGGTGAACCCTCCCAGCGGTTTCGCCAGTTTAATCTACCATTTTCCCATAATTTTTCCATTGCAGTAAGGGAAGTAGAAATTGTTTAATATCAAAAAGAATCTTACGCCTTTAAAATAGTTTCGAATTTTTTATAACAAATGGCGGGCTAGTGCATCCATTATATTAAAATTGAAATATTAATATAAAATATATATACACTTTAGATTTTAATAACGATATTTTTAAAGTTTGATAATGGCATTTATATATAGATTTTTGTGTTGTTTGAGAATGAATCGTTTTAAAAGAGATACTCTCCTGCTGGATAAAACATTTGTTTATAAATATTTAAAATTTTTCAAGGCGATAAAAAATAAAGTCGGTGGACGAGTGGGTAACACCTTCGATTCCCGACAGCCATAAACCGGGATTGAATCCTGTGTTAACATTTTGTTTAATATGTGAATAACCTTCATATATTATTCATTGTTTCAATTATCATAATATTGTTGAGCGGTACCTATTAATGTGATTTTGAACCAGAAATCAAGGCGATTGATAAAATGAGGGAAGAAGTGCTCAACTCCACAGACAACGGCTGATTGCTCCCCTCTAAATTCCTCCTCGCTCATGTACATATATAACCTTTTAGGGGAATCCCCTTATAAGGCAAGTGTCTTAATAAAGATTGTTGTTGTTGTTTTAAAACAGATAGGAATTTTCTGGAAAGATATTAATCTAAAAAAAATAAATAAAGGTCATCTCTCCTGTCAAAATAGTCGTCAAAACTAGACGCCATCTATTTAGCTATTGTGGCTTTGTCAACGACCTGTGACTGCTAGTTTGCGGCAACGGTCAATAGATAAGGTCTAGCTTTGACCTCTATTTTGACGTTAGAGGCAACCTTTGCTGCTTTTATAGAGTATTTTAAAGGGCTATATAGAATATATAGCTGTTGTGGCTTTGTCAACGACCTGTGACTGCTAGTTTGCGGCGACAGTCAATAGATAAGGTCTAGCTTTGACCTCTATTTTGACGTTAGAGGAAACCTTTGCTGCTTTTATAGAGTATTTTAAAGGGCTATATAGAATATTTAGCTGTTGTGGCTTTGTCAACGACCTGTGACTACTAGTTTGCGGCGACGGTCAATAGATAGCGTCTAGTTTTGATCTCTATTTTGACGGGAGAGACAACCTTTGCTGCTTTTATAGAGTATTTTAAGGAGTATTTTATAGAATTAGTGTGGATTTCTGAAGCACTTCAAATACTACCTAAACTGACTTCAGATTCGAACAATGGTGGTGGAATTTATGTATTTATTATCATATCAGACGTGATATCCACACAAGGGATGCTTGCGTTAAGAAACAACACTAAATTCAGAGAGCTATATTACATAAACAATTGAATAATTACAAGGTTTGAGTGGAGTTTAAAGAAGAAAAGAAAGGACATTAAAATCATGCCTGAATTTATAACTAATGAAATAAATACAAATAAATATACCTTATTTGGCAATTACGGTATTGTTGTTGTTGTGTCCAATGAAGAGTCTCAGATGTCTCCGTCGTACATCTCTATCACAGCAATGTTCTCTATCTTGGGTGCGTAAAGCTGCTGTTCTGGGTCAATTTTCTGTTGTTGTTGTGTCCAATGAAGAGCCTCATTTGTCTCCGTACATATCTATCACAGCAATGTTCTCTATCTTGGGTTGTGTAAAGCTGCTGTTCTGGGTCAATTTTCTGTTGTTGTTGTGTCCAATGAAGAGCCTCATTTGTCTCCGTACATATCTATCACAGCAATGTTCTCTATCTTGGGTGTGTAAAGCTGCTGTTCTGGGTCAATTTTCTGTTGTCGTTGTGTCCAATGAAGAGCCTCAGATGTCTCCGTACATCTCTATCTCAGCAATGTTCTCTATCTTGGGTGTGTAAAGCTGCTGTTCTGGGTCAATTTTCTGTTGTTGTTGTGTCCAATGAAGAGCCTCATTTGTCTCCGTACATATCTATCACAGCAATGTTCTCTATCTTGGGTGTGTAAAGCTGCTGTTCTGGGTCAATTTTCTGTTGTTATTGTGTCCAATGAAGAGCCTCATTTGTCTCCATACATCTCTATCACAGCAATGTTCTCTATCTTGGGTGTGTAAAGCTGCTGTTCTGGGTCAATTTTCTGTTGTTGTTGTGTCCAATGAAGAGCCTCAGATGTCTCCGTACATCTCTATCACAGCAATGTTCTCTATCTTGGGTGTATAAAGCTGCTGTTCTGGGTCAATTTTCTGTTGTTGTTGTGTCCAATGAAGAGCCTCAGATGTCTCCGTACATATCTATCACAGCAATGTTCTCTATCTTGGGTTGTGTAAAGTTGCTGTTCTGGGTCAATTTTCTGTTGTTGTTGTGTCCAATGAAGAACCTCAGATGTCTCCGTACATCTCTATCACAGCAATGTTCTCTATCTTGGGTGTGTAAAGCTGCTGTTCTGGGTCAATTATCTGTTGTTGTTATGTCCAATGAAGAGCCTCAGATGTCTCCGTACATCTCTATCACAGCAATGTCCACTATCTTGGGTGTTTAAAGCTACTGTTCTGGGTCCATGTCAATTTCTGCAAGGCTGCGGCCATTGCTGGACATGAGAATATGTGGGTAGGTGTTAGTTCCACACCAGGACAGTTGTTACATGTCCTGTAGGTTCTTTTACCATCTGGATGTATTGTTATTCCTTTATAGTGTTTTAAATTATAAATATATATATAATATGCTTCGAGCAATCGTTCTTCCGCAAACATCAAATTGAGTCTTTTATTTGGACAATTATATTATGGTACATGGCACGCAAATGAATAATAATAAGTATCTTCATTTGCACATACACCAATACCTCGCTTTGCGTTTTTTTTTTTTCGAAGTTGCGTCGCTGCTTAATTTTTACTGATTTTTCACTGTGCGTAGTTAGATTTTCGAAGTTGCGTTGTTTTGGATTCGAGTCTTAATTTTTTTTCCCTAAAATATGGCAACACCTTTGTTTTTGATTGCGCTTTCACATATTTTCACTTTGCGTCGTTTCAATTTGCGTCGTGTTTTTTTGGAACGTAACCGCGACGCAAAGCGAGGTATGGGTGTATATTCGTCTGATATATGGCATTGTTCCCTGCAAGCAAATACATCATGGAATCGTTTGGCAAATGTCTTATTGGCGTTCCAAACAACTTTATCAGAAGACTTCCGTTTTCTTGATTGCAGTTCTATATATATAAACTGTCGTTGAACTAACCACGGCACTCTTTCTCAAGGCCATTGTCATTGTCAATCTCAAGGAAATGTAGATACATATAAAATGAAAGGATTTAAAAGCACGAATGTTTCTTTTATACATAATACAAACATTGGCGAAACCGCTGAGAGGGTTCACCACTAATGAGCCAAGCCCTCCCAATATATTTTTTCATCGCAGTAAGGGCAGTAGAAGTTTGTATTATGTATAAAAGAAACATTCGTGATTTTAAATCATTTCATTTTATATGTGTAGATGGCGCGTTATTGCTTTGTGTTAAACATTTAGATATAATGGTTTTTATAGTATGATGTACCGCGCCATCTGTTATCAAAATTCGAAACTATTTTAAACGCGTAAGATTCTTTTTGAAATTAAACAATTTCTACTGCCCTTACTGCAATGGAAAAATTAAAGGGAAGGCATGGCTCATCAGTGGTGAACCCTCCCAGCGGTTTCGCCAGTTTAATCTACCATACCGCTGTTAAAATTGTTCAAATATAAGACTTAATTTGATGTTTACGGACGAGCGATTGCTCGAAGCATATTATATATTGATATTTGTATGTAATTCTACTGTCCTCAAGCTTATGTCCATAGTTCATCTAAAATACCCATTCCAAGAGTCTACCATCAGTATCACTATAAAAGGAAGATCGAAAAATGCAATATAACAGCGGTATGATAGATTAAACTGGCGAAACCGCTGGCAGGGTTTAACACTGATGAGTCAGGCCCTCCCTTTAATTTTTCCATTGCAGTAAGGGCAGTAGAAATTGTTTAATTTTTAAAAAGAATTGTAGTGCATTTGCATATCGAATTATAGATATGCAAATATCCTGTTTTTGCATAATGGGGTTCATATAATTTTTTATATAAATAGCGACAGTTTTTAGCTACCAGAAGTCAGTCAATGTATGTCAATAAATGAGATTACTGGAGTCCGTTTGCCTCAGTAAAGCGACACCTCACTCTTGGCTACCTCCCAACCTTAGAGGATAAAACAAGAATCATACGCGTCTATAATAGTTTCGAATTTCCTAATGGTTTTTACAGGGCTGTGTAAGAGAAGAAACATTGGGAAATATGCGTATGCAAATAGATATGTAAATGAACGATGTATGTAAATAACTCATCTTTTCTGGGTACAAGGTTGTCCCGAAAGTTCGTAAACACTTGCCAAAAATTGAAATACCAATATTATTCGCCGTTATGTATAATGTATTTGTATTATGTATAAAGTAATTGTATTATGTATTATTACGAGGGGTGTTCAAAAGGTATCGCGACTTTTGTGTTTTTTCAAAAATTATTTATTTATTCATGAATACCTATTTTGTCCCCTTCAAAGTAATCCCCATGAGATATTATACACTTGTGCCAACGGTTTTCCAATCTTCGAAGCACTTCAAAAAATCATTTAAAAAAAATCTTTTTCAGCTCCTCCTTCAATGCCGTCTTTATCTCGTCAAGCGTAGCGTAAAGTCGTCCTTTCATGGTCCTCTTCAGTTTAGGGAACAAGAAAAAGTCACAGGGGTCTAGATCTGGGGAATACGGTGGCTGCGGCATCATTAGTGTGTTGTTTTTGGCCAAAAAGGTGCGCACAAGCAACGATGTGTGAGCAGGGGCGTTATCGTGGTGCAAAAGCCAATTTTTGTTCTTCCACATATCCGGGCGTTTCTGGCGGATTGCTTCGCGCAAATTGCGCATAACTTGCAGGTAATATTCCTTATTGACCGTTCTACCCTGTGGCAAGAACTCATGATGCACCACGTCCCTGCAATCGAAGAAAACTGTCAGCAAAACTTTCACATTCGACCGAACTTGGCGCGCTTTTTTCGGTCTTGGTTCGTGCGGCAGCTTCCATTGAGATGATTGAGCTTTGGTTTTCACGTCATAACCATAAACCCACGCTTCGTCACCAGTTATGACCCTCTGGAGCAAATTTGGGTCGTCGCGGACAGAGTCCAACATCTCATTAGCAATGTTTATGCGATGCTGTTTTTGGTCGCAATTTTGGTACGAATTTTGCGGCGACCCGTCTCATGCCCAAATCATTGATAAAAATCGAATGGCACGAGCCAATCGATATGTTTAGGTTCTCAGCAACTTCTCTAACGGTGATTCGACGATTGGCCAATATCATTTTCTCCACTTCATTAATTTTTTCGTCTGTTGTTGAAGTGCTCGGGCGTCCGGCACGCTCTTCGTCGTTCACATCTTCTCGGCCTTCTGAGAACATTTTGTACCACCGATAAACGTTGCTTCGGTCCAAGGTAGCTTCTCCTTATGCCACAGTCAACATTCGGAATGCATCTGCGCACTTAATTTCGTTTTTCACACAAAATTTGATACAGGTTCTTTGATCCATTTTTTTAATAGGTAAAATTCGAAGACGATCCAAAACACCTGCAAGCAAAGCAGCTGTCAACAATTAAGTGAACATTCAAAATGGCCGAGCTTGTCGGCATAAGTGAGAGACATGAGTACCAACATAAAGCCACAAAAAGATCGAAATTAGAATATACGTAACCCGCGAAAATTCAAAAGTCGCGATACTTTTTGAACACACCTCGTATGTATTCGCCGTAATAATATTATTCGCTGTTATGTATAATGTCTTTGTATTATGTATAAAGTAATTGTATTATGTATTATTATGTATTCGCCGTAATGATATTATTCGCCGTTATGTATAATGTCTTTGTATTATGTATAAAGTAATTGTATTATGTATTATTATGTATTCGCCGTAATAATATTATTCGCTGTTATGACAATTGACAATTAAATAACTTTATTGACCGCTGGTCAACAATTACTCACGAGGAGTTAATAGGGCAAACTATGTACATTGGGCGGAGCCCTCACCGAGGGGGCCCTATGAGGAGGGCAAGGCTATCCTTAGCTTGTGAATTCCCCTGCGAATGGTGGGATGGTTGTTCCGAGTTCGCTCGGAAGCAGCGTCAAGGAAGCCCGCGAGGGTACTCCCCTGCTCAGGCGAGAGACCCGTGAGTAGATCCAATCTCTCTTCGCGGCATAAGACCGCAAGCATCACGGCATCCAGGCTTATTCCTGACTCCAGCAAGGGCTCAAAGCCGGGTTCAATGATCATTTCATTGAAAATTGCATCTAACTCCGGCATCAGATCGTCGTCGTCGTCCTCCATCGGGTCAGGTGGTGGAAGCGGAGGTGTAGTCGTGGCTGGAGTTGACTCCTGGGGAGCGGGCGGCGCCGGCTCAGCAGGCTGAGGCGCAGGCAGTGGGGGTGTTGGAGGCACTGCAGTCCTCAGCTCCGCCTTTACCTGCCTTAAAATTTTATAGATATTGCTCGTGCCTCCGGGCCTCAGGTCTAAGATGTTGTCGATTAGGCCGTCAAGAGCATTGCTCTGCAGAGGCGACAGGTGGGGTCCCTGCTGTTGCGCCCTGATCTTCGAGGAGAGGAGGTCCAGGACCTCCTCCCGCCCAAGGCCAAGAGCGTCCGTCCTAGCGAAGGACACGCCGGGGTTTTTTCTCAGGTAGACCACAAGGTCGTCCCTGGTGTTTTTCTTTTTAGATGATGTAGAGGATGCGGTGTTCTTATCCGCAGGGGTCATCTCAACATCAGATGTGGAGGATGCAGGCCCGAGGGTCTCCCGGGTGAGCAGGGGGCAAGGCGGGGCGACGAGATCCGGCTGAGCAGGAGGCGTCGGCTCAGGACGCGAAGCCGCCGAGCGAGGGCCCATGGGATCTACAGGTGAAGGGGTCACCGGTGAAAGAGCTGGAGTCACCGCCTGCAAGGGTGAGGCCGACGGCGCTGGTGTGGATGGCCATGGCGCCGCAGATGGCAGAGACGCAACGCAGGAGTCAGATGGGGCGCCGGAAGCCCTGTTAGATGGACCGGGAGGCGCTGGCGCAGGAGGCACGGCCGAAGACTGCCTGGGCAGCCCAGGCGCGGTCCATGGTGGAAGGCCGGTGGTAGAGGGCGGTGAGGCTCGTCTGGAGGTGGTGGACTGACCATGGAGCAGGGGGCAGCTGGCTCTCCTATGTCCCTGTCCGTGGCATCTTGAACATTTGATGCCATAGGTGATATAAGCCGGCCAGGCCTCACCCTTGATTTTGATATCGAAGCGGGTGGGCAGCTTCTCGACGGTTATGCCGTCATGGAGGAGGATAAAGGCCTCCCGGCGGCCGTCTGTAAAGTCGAATTCGCCCACTTTAAGTTGTTTGGGGGCGATGGAGGTCACACGCCCATAGCGTGCAAGGGCGTCAATCACAACGGCGTCCCGCACGAAGAAGGGCAGGTTCCCAATTGTGATTCTGGTAGCGCTTCTCCTGAAGTGGAAGGTCCTTAGGAGGGTTCCCTCAACCTCGAGGCCTTCCCGGATTAGTTGTTCCGCCATAGATCTGCTGGTGAGGCCCACCAGGTACTGGCCGTTCACTTTGGAGAATTGAACGATGTTTTTTGTTCCTCCAACAATACCTCCAATAGCCCTGAGGTAGTGGTAAGTCTCGTAGCCAGGACAGTACTCCAAGAAGAAGCACTGCTCCTCGGTGCAGGTCGCCTGGCGAGCCCTGGCCTCCGCGATGTGCGTCCTCGTGGTCCTGATCTCCTGGACTCGAGGAATGAATGCAGGCGAGGATCTTTATCGCCTGGCTGCAGGTCCAGCACTGTTGGGCTGTGCGGTCGTGACGCGCTGTGCTGCTGTGTCGCGGCGTTTTCTTTTATTTTGAACGATGGTATAATCGTCTTCAGTTACAGTATTTTGATCCATAGGTAAGGTTTCCCGGTTCTGTTGGCCTAGAATTACGCCAGATGAAGGCAACGCAGTTGCAAAATCGCGCGTAGTGGCGGAATTTGCATGTCTTTCGCCAGTAGGCAAATTTGCATAGCTGGCCATTTCTTGCATTTCTTCCGAGTTTTGTAACTGGGAATAGTTTTCCGCAGATAACTCCGCTGAGGTTTGTGGTATCAGGCCGTACCTTGCAGGTAAATCATCGGCGTTAAATGGGCTATCCGCCCATACCAAATTTGTCGCTTCCAGCGACAATTTTACGCTTTTAAAAGGAGAAAGATGCGGAGCTCACGCGACGCGTGGCCGCACGGTATTCGCCGTTATGTATAATGTCTTTGTATTATGTATAACCAATTAAACAGATTTTATTGATTGCACAGTCAATTAGTACACTCCGGAGAGAAAGCTTAAATATTTACAATTATTTTACAATTATTTCAACAGGAGGTCGGACGGCAAGGCGGCCCTAAGCTCAGATAGGTCCCTGAGAGTAAGGGAGTGTAAGTCCCGAGTGTGCTCGGAAAGCTTGTCCAGGACTTGGATGATAGCTTTCTTGTTCCCCGGCGAAAGTCTCCTGAGGAAGCCCTTCCTATCCTCAGGGTATAGCACCGCTTCCACGAGGTCAGGGTATAAAGAGTCCAGTTGTGGCCAGAGGTTGAGTTCATACATCAATTGGATGGCTAAAAGTTGCAATTCATCGCAACGTGTGGCCATGGCCGGCGTCGACTCCCTCTCTTGGGGAGCGGGTGGTGCTGGCTCGGCAGGCCAAGGCGCAGGCAGTGGGGGTGTTGGAGGCACTGCCGCCGGTCCTTTTTTCAATTCGGATTTGACCTGGTGTAAGATTTTGTATACATTGGTATTGCCTGCGGGCTTCAGGCCAAGTATTTGTTTAATCAGACCGGCAAGAGCATCGGTCTGCGGAGGTGTCAGGAGCCAGCGTTTTCTTTGGGCCTTGGTCCTCGAGGAGAGGAGGTCCAAGACCTCCTCGCGCCCAAGACCAAGAGCGTCCGTCCCAGTAAAGGACACGGTGGGGCTTCTTCGGATGAACGCCACGAGGTCATCTCTCATGGATGTCCTGCTCGATGATGTAGAGGAAGCGGAGGACTCCTCGATGGCGGGCATTTCAATGTCCTGAGCGGGGGGTCCCGACTTCGTTGATTGGGGGCTCACGGAACCCCCAGGAGCCCGCAAGGACGGAGCAGGGGTCACAGGTGGAGGGGCAGGAGGCGCCATCTCCACAGGTACGGCTGGGGCCACTGGTGTAGATGGCCGAGGTGCTGCAGATGGGGTCACAGCCCGGGCCGCAGGAGAAGCGCTGGGAGTCTCCATGGCTGGACTGGGGGACGCCGGAGGTGGAGGATGGGCAGATGGCTGCTGAGGCAGCCCAGGCGCGGTCACTGGTGGGACGCTGGTGGGAGAGGTAGGTGTGGCCGGCCTAGGAGCGTTGGTTCGCCCTGCAAGCAGGGGGCAGTTGGCCCTGCGATGTCCTTGGCCGTGGCACCTGGAGCACTTGATGCCCGAGGACAAATAAGCGGGCCAGGCCTCGCCTTTAATAGGGATCTCAAGGCGGGTGGGGAGCCTCTCAGTTGTCGTTCCCTCGCGGAGGACAATGAATGCCTCGCGGCGGCCGTCGTTGTAGGTGTATGGGCCGGCCTTCATCAGTTTGGGCGCAATTGATGTTACTCTCCCAAACGGTGCGAGGGCGCTGATGACGGCTGAATCCCCCACGAAGAAGGGGAGGTTTCCCACTGTTATTCTCACCGCCCTTTTGCGGAACGGGAAGGCCCTGTACAGTGTTCCCTCGACCTCGAGGCCCTCGCTGACGAGGCGCTCGGCCAGGCCTCTGTTTGCCAGTCCCACCAGGAAATGGCCGTTCATTTTGCTTATCTGGATGACCTCCCTAGTTCCTCCGATCATCCTGTCGATGTCCCTCATGTAGTGATAGGGCTCCAGTTCAGGGCTGCGCTCCACGTAGACGCAGTGGTCCTCGGTGGAAGATGCTTGTCGCGCCCTGGCCTCCACGATGTGCGCTCAGGTGGTCTTGATTTCCTGGGCGCGCGGCGCCCATCCTGCCGAAGATTGCGGACGGCGGTTAGTTCTGGCACCTCCTAAATTGGAGGAAGGTGCGGCCGCTGGAGACGAATTCGCCGAGCCGCGACGTCTCTTTCTTTTCTGGACAATGGTGAAGTTGCCCTCATATTCGGAGTTGCTATCCTCCGTTAATTCTGCCCAGTTTCTATGGGCTTGGGCAGCAGCCTCAGAGGATGAAGCAGCGGCAAAGTCGGTCGGCGCGGCCGGATTTGCATCCTTGCCGCCGGTAGCCGGATTTGCATATCTTTGATTCTTCGTCGATTTCATTGAAGAATTGAACTGCAAAGCGTTTTTCGCTAGTAATTCCGCACTGGGCTGTGCTTTTGAGCCGAGCCTTACAGGCTTCTCCTCGGCTTTTGAAGGGCTTTCAGCCCGTGCAAAACTCGGCGTATTGCCGGAACTCATACATCCGCCAGAGGCGAAATACGCGGAGCTCGCGCGACGCGTGGCCGCACGGTCTTTGTATTATGTATAAAGTAATTGTATTATGTATTATTATGTATTCGCCGTAATAATATTATTCGCCGTTATGTATGATGTCTTTGTATTATGGTGGTGGTGTCTTGTCCAAATTGAGTCTAGAACGTCAGATCCCCATGTTGGACTTTTTACATTAAAATCTCCGAAAAGTTCTGTAGAGGTTGTTGCCCTGCTGCATATTCCTTCCAAAGTTGTTATGTCTATTGGGGTGGGGTCTGGGGGGTAGGAATTTATTGTTTTTACTGTTTGTTTGTTGTTTAGAAAGATTTTAATGACTTTAAATTCGGTTGTCTCATCTCTAATGGTGTCTACGTTAATTTCTTCATATTGCCACGTGGAAAATTAGGGAAGACCAACTTCGGGAGGAGACAACAATTTATTTCAGGCAAGAACAAACTATGAATGGGAAATAAAATATAAGCCACGAGGGAAATTTACAGAGTAGCAAAATATAAACATAAAAATGACCACTCTGTTAATAAAATTAATAAATACTTTGTTACAATATTTTATGGTTTGGGATTTTTATTAAGAAGGCGAGTCCGTCTCCCCTCTCACGATCTTTCCTTACAGTGATGTAACCAGGTATTGTACATTTCATTGAGCTAGATTTCCTGGAGACATGCAATATGATCTTCATACAGCAGTCTACTCAGCTCTTCTTCTGTTGTCCATTTATATTTAATTGTAAGATGGGTCCTCGTAGTATATTTTCTACTGTGTGGTTCCCAGGACTACAGTCCCCAGCGACATCCGTGACATGCGACAGTGATGCATTATAAGACTGAGCGAACTATATATTGTTGCACCAAGTTGCATCTTTGCAGGGTCGTCGACCTTGGTTTCTTCCTTCTTGGTGTTATACACGTTTCCCGAGCGGGTTTCCATATTCAAAGCAAATAAATAAAAGTAAATAAAAATAAATTACCTTCCAACGTTATCGTGTTTATTTATTCGTTGTCTTCCTCGTAGGTCGTGATCCGCAGTCTTCGTCTAGGTCCTCTCTCGCTCCAATAACCAATCAAGATATATGTACAATAACAAGATTACAAAAGGAATGAAACTATAAAAAGGAATGATGATAATCTAAATATTCTGTTTTAAATAAATAACATAGAATATTTTGAATAAATGTAAGGCGCATTGATGTAAAAATATATATGACAGAAGAGACAACATAGAGAAGCCAAGATGGACTATCCAGTAGAACGGCCCACATGTGAATCACTTCCAACCTTGAACTGATTCAGATAAGATGAAGCTATCTCTTCCTCCATTCCTCCCTGATAGAGGTAAGCTGACTGTGGTGTGGCGTCTTCAGCGATAGGATTGAGACAGACAGCTTTAGACGTATATTTGAACTTAATATAGACTTACTTATCTCTCTAACATACCTGGTTTATTGTCCTGTTCCCTATTATTCTGGAATAATTAAAAATCAACGAGAATAGTTGATATATATTCCGATAGATGGCACAAGCCATCAGCAACTTTCAGTTGCACGATAAGGAGATGTCTTTTTCTTAATTATTGTCCATCTGTTATATTCATTGTTCCAGTTTGTATTATAATACACTCATGGACAAAACTGAGAAGCGGCCACCTAGAGACCATGGTTTCTGGCTAATGGCCCTCGTCAGTCTAGGGCGGACTTTATTCCATGAGATCCACACGGGATCTAATGGAATCTTCACAATCTGACAAAGAGGTGTTTAGCTGACAAAGTGACTGGGCCAAATCTATGGCTAAAATATAGATGGAAATCTTGCCGAGAGGATATTGATCTATAGAGATAAAGGTCTCCTCCTTGACTTTACCACCGACCCGAGTCCGCTAGTTTGAGGAAACACTCAATAGATGGCGTCTAGTTTTGACGTCTATTTTGACGGGAGAGGCGACCTTTGTCTTTATAGATCATATATCCTCCCAGTAAAATTTTCATCTATATTTTAGCCATAGATTTGGCCCAGCCACTTTCCCAGCAAAACACCTCTTTGGTAGATTGTGAAGATTCCATTAGATCCCGTGTGGATCTCATGGAATAAAGTCCACCCTAGACTGACGAGGGCCATTAGCCAGAAACCATGGTCTCTAGGTGGACACTTCTCAGTTCACCAAAGCTGGTGTTGTGGCTTTGTCACCGACCTGAGGCCGCTAGTTTGTGGCGATGGTCAATAGATGGCGTTTAGTTTTGATGTCTATTTTGACGGGAGAGCTGACCTTTATTTTATAGATTTAATATTTTGTCATCGTTGCTTTTGGATTGTTTCTATGTTTGTACATTGTAACTTTAGGAAAGCAACTACTTAGCGGTGGTGTTTGTTCCAGTCTTAAACCAGTCCTTGGATGTTATGCAAATCTAGCTTTCTTAAGATCTTTATAGGGTTCAGGCAAGATGAGCTCCTTTCTGTTTGATTCTTGTACTTATTGTTAGCGGAAGAGCATTGCTCGATACAAATATTTATATGAAAAGTGATAAAAAAAAGGTCAGGTGTTGATATTAAAATAAAAAATGGCATATCCTGACCAGGAGCACATGTGCTTTACGCGTTCGTGGATGCCTTTTCTTGATTTATCAAGAAATTTGATTGGCCAAATATCAGGGAACAGGCTAAATCAATGTTTAGTTGATTTCTGTTCCACTAGATGGCGCTCTGCCTTCTGTAAAGCACATTAGTCCTGGTCAGGATATGCCATTTTTAAATTAAATATGTATATGTAATTCTACTGTCCTATAAGCGTATGTCCATAGTTTACTTAAATACCATTTCTGAGATTCCACCCTTCAGTGTAGCATATAAGCAAAAGGACAGAATAAAGGTTTTTAATTTCACAAGGTTTCGACAAATATATTTTGTCCATGTCAGGAGAAATAAAAATATATCATTCGGCAAGGCGTTAAAATTCATTCTTCTAAACACAAGAGAGATTTTGTATACTCGTATACAATTTTGTAATAGAAGGAAAGCAGCTTTACACACCCAAAATAGTGAACATTGCTGTGATAGAGATGTATGGAGACATCTGAGGTTCTTCATTGGACACAACAACAACAGAAAATTGACCCAGAGCAGCAACTTTACACACCCAAGATAGAGAAAATTGCTGTGATAGAGATGTACGGAGACATCTGAGGCTTTTCATTGGACACAACAACAACAATAGAAGGAAATTTTAGAAGATTTTTAAAATTCATCAAATCCGTTCAAGATTCAAGATGCTTCTGTGGATGTGAGGAACAGACTTCTATTTATCTGCTGCTAAATTGATCCGTCTTACAAAAGTATAGAATGATCCAATACAGTATTAGAGCTCTAAAGAAGCAGTCTGGTAGATTAAATTGACGAAACCGCTGGAAGGGTTCACCACTGTTAAGCCAAGCCTTCCCAATATTTTTTCATCGCAGTAAGGACAGTAGAAATTTGTTTTATTTGTGAAAAGAAACATTCGCGTCTTAAAGTCTTCATTAGCCATAGTTGGAATGCCCACTCTTCTTCACCGCTAGACAACAGACAATGTTGTAGATCTATATCAATTTGTAAATATCAGAGAGAATTATCATAGGTTTAACTATTTTTTAAAATATATTTATGATTATCTTTCTAGCCTGAAAGGTTCAGGTTCCTAATATATATTATTGTTTCTCTTTTTTTTTATTACTTTTTCTTGTATAATATATATAGTGTAGAAACTATATAACAAAATTATAACAGTGATTCTAATTTTAAAACTTAAGGAGCAAACTGATAATAATGATAACTTATATCAGTTAGATTTGATTAGATTAGCAAGCTAAATCTAAATTAATTATAATAATAAATAGTTATTTAATTTTATAGTCCATTTTTGTATTAAGATTATCTTCACTATTATGATCATTTAAATTCAAATTATAAAATTTGTAAAATGTTATTAATTTGTAGATAGAGAGAAAAAAAAAAATCCTTTACTTCTACTACATCCTCAAGTTAATTATATATTTATAATTAATAACAATAAAAATTAACAAAGTAACGTCTATTACATCGGCTTTTACACGTCATTCAGACATACTCTAATCCTATATATAGAATAATCGAAGAGAGAATATATATAATAGTTAGAAAAAAGAGAGAAAGACAGAACCATGCACTTTTAATCAAACTAATAATAAGGAAAAAAAAAAGAGTTTTATAAAGAAGGTAGATAAGATTGTTAGTATATATATATTTTTTTTTTTATGATTTTATATTTTATCCTTTTTTTTTTTTAAAGATTTTTAAAGGTTTTTTTATTTTATAATATGATTATAAATAGTTGTATTTAGTAATATATCTATAGTATGAATTAACATTTGTTATAAGTTTGGATATTATGTTTTGAAACCCTAATGGTAGACCAGACATACACAAAAGACTTTAAATTGAAATGAATTGGAAAAAGAGATCTGCTGGAACGGGGATCTTCAGATAAAAATTCCAGCGACATTTCACCCCTTCTTTATTATGTCATAGATCTCTTTTAAACCGGATTTTATGTGTTAATATTAAGTTGTTTCAGTGAAATATTTAAATGAACATATATAACAGATACAAGTGTTAACAAATTCAAACTGTAAACCTACCTCGGCCGCTGCGTCCTCCATTGTGAGTATCTATTTCTGGCTGACACATGTCGCGGGAGGGGAATGTCCCCCCACATTTCAAATTTAGACCATTTATTCAGAATTTTTTTGAACAACAAGAAAATTAAAAAAGAAAGGAAAAATAGTTAAAGGAAGAAAGCTAAATTTTATAATCTTTACAGCTAGTTATATCAAAATAACTGATTTAACACTTATTCATCTTTTAATATTCCTTTAAAAAGGCAAATTATAAGAGTTTAATAAAGCTATTAATTGTGCAAATTCACCTTTATTTAACTTCCATTTTCCTCCCCAGAAATTGGAGATTAAACAAAAATGAACTATATACTTTAACACTTTAAAAATCTTGTGAAAAAATCTTTTAATCAGTTATTTAATCAAAGTTTAATTAACTGTTAAAGGTTATAAATTTGTATTAGTTAATATTAAGAGAAATTATAGAAAGTTGATTTCATAAATGGATATTTCCATTTATTTTTTTTTAAATATTTTATAATTGATATACTGTTGAAATATTTTACTTGTTTGATACTAAATTTGTTTTTAATAAATTCCATGTTTAAATTTTTAACATCTTCTATGAAATTATCTAATATATTATTTATTCTATAAAATCTTAGAAACTGACCATAATATATACCTTTACAGCAATTTAATGATATATTAGAATTCATATTACAGTATTTTATAATATTGAAATTATAATTACTCTTTTTATTATAAACTCTAACAGCACTATTTGTACGGTCTATATTCAAGTCTAAAAAGTTAACTTTTTTGTTTCTATAAATTTTTTCATTGTTCTTAAGTTTCAAGTATTTAGGATATATTTCAGGTATTAATTTTTAAACAGTGGATTATTAAATATTATTATGTCATCTACATATCGGAATATTTGCCAATTAATATTATTTTGTAGAAAGTATTCTCTTTCGTACCAGAACAATATTAGATTTGCTAATAACGGACTAGAAGAAGTACCCATGGGAACGCCTTCTGATTGAATATATATTTTATTTTTAAATTCTATATAGTTAAAATTTAAAAATGTTTCCAGTAGAGTTTTTGCTGTTTTAAGATCTAATTTAAATGTTTTATATCTGTTATGAATAATTTTAATGTAGAAAGTTTTGTCATTAATGAATTCATTAAATAAATTGGTTATTTTATTATTTAGATCTCTTAAATTTATTTTAGAATATAGGTCCTCAAAGTCAAATGTGTGTACTGTTTCAATGTTTGTCCAATTGTTCATTAAATAATTAATGATTTTTTTATTTGAGTCGATAAATTTATAATTATATTTATTAGTTAATTTATTTATAATAAATTGTAGTGTTGAGGCTAATTGTATATCAATATTTTTTATGACTGAATTTATACCAGATGTGATTGTTCTGAAAGAAATAGGTTTTTTGTGTAGTTTAGGAATTATATAGAACTTTGGTATGTTTGGATTTTTGTGGTTATTATAAATTTTTAGTGAATTTTCAACATTTTTGATGTCTTTTTTGATTTTTGTGCCTGTAGTTCTAGCAAAAGTGTATTTATGATTATTATCAATTTCCTTTTTTAGTATATCGTGGTATAGATTTTTACAAATTAAAGATAAATTATTGGGACATTTATCTATAGGAGTGATAATATAGTCCTTCTGTAAATTAATTATATTTTCTTTAAAAGAAGGAATGTCTGAATTGGGTTTTGTGTATTTAAGTGTATTATTATAATAATTTATAATTTCCTTTTTAATATTATGTTTCCATTCCAGAAAAGTAAATTCTGGAATACTGTATTTTATACTAGTTTTATTTATGAAAATATCTATATCTTTTAATATAGATTTAATTGTATTATTATAATTGTGTTTAATTTGAGGTATATATTTATACCCTTTATTTAAAATTTCTTGATATTCTGGATTTAAAAAAGAAAAGTTGCTAGTTAATATATGACCTGAGAACTTATATTTATCAATATAGTTGTTGCAATTACATTTAATTTTTTTAAAATTTGCCAAATTATTAATAAATTGGTTATAATTGCAAACTAAATTACCTATATTTTTATTGTATCTCCAGATTGTTTTAAAATTTAAATTTTTTATAGGGAAAAGATTATTGATGATTTGGTTATTAAAAATATCATTAAATTTAATATGATTAAATAAATTGTTATTAAATTTAATGATAATATTAATGTTATTAGTAGTTTGTTTAATTTTTCTGTATTTAAAGATGTCGTGTGTGATATCTATTAATCTGTTAGTCAGATTATGAATTTTAATATATTCTATGAGTTTGATAAATTTATTATTATTTAGTTTAAATAATGTTTTAATAAATTTATCGACGAAGTTGTTAGTGTACATTTGTTTTGGGTCCAGTAATTCTTCAAATTCAATGTAACCTAATTTATTTGTAGTTTTACCTCTAGTTTTATTAGGTTTAGTTTTAAATTCATTTTTTTTGTATTTGCAACTGATTTCATAGGTTGAAATTTCTTCTGTTTGTGGTTTGTATGTGTAGTTTAATTCGTCGTTAAGTCCATAAGGGAATAATGTGTTGTGTTTATAAATGTAGTTGTTTTCTAATAATAGTCGTTGTTTTTTGTTTTGACATATGTCTAGTATTTCTATCTTAAAGTTGTTAAAAGTATGTAATTGATTGTGTTCTTTCATATATATATTACCAATTGATTTTTTAGCGTGGTTTCTATGTAGGTTTATTCGTATATTTAATGGATTACAAGTTTGTCCTATATATGATAGTTGACAAATTTGGCATGTTAATTTATAAATAGTATTCACTAATTTACAACTAGTTGTTTGAAAAGTGTCATGGTTCTTAAGAGAGGGACAAGTTTGACAATTTTTTCTTAGGCAATTCTTAGCGAGTTTAAATTAACATAAAAGAGGTGCTAACACTAATATGTTTGTAGTTTTTTTTAGTTTTTTTAGTTTGTTATTCTTATGAATTTTTAAATATATTTTACTTAATTGTTTTTGTGGTGATAAAATTTGTAATAAATTGAATAATTAATCTATAAATATATAGATATTACTGTTTGTTATCTGTTATATTTTTAAGAATAACTAATAAAAAAAACATCTTTAAACTAACTAAACAATGAAAAAAACAAAAGTTCTGAAATTATTTTTTCTAGAATTACTTTTATAATAATAATTTCAGAACTTTTGTTTTTTTCATTGTTTAGTTAGTTTAAAGATGTTTTTTTATTAGTTATTCTTAAAAATATAACAGATAACAAACAGTAATATCTATATATTTATAGATTAATTATTCAATTTATTACAAATTTTATCACCACAAAAACAATTAAGTAAAATATATTTAAAAATTCATAAGAATAACAAACTAAAAAAACTAAAAAAAACTACAAACATATTAGTGTTAGCACCTCTTTTATGTTAATTTAAACTCGCTAAGAATTGCCTAAGAAAAAATTGTCAAACTTGTCCCTCTCTTAAGAACCATGACACTTTTCAAACAACTAGTTGTAAATTAGTGAATACTATTTATAAATTAAACATGCCAAATTTGTCAACTATCATATATAGGACAAACTTGTAATCCATTAAATATACGAATAAACCTACATAGAAACCACGCTAAAAAATCAATTGGTAATATATATATGAAAGAACACAATCAATTACATACTTTTAACAACTTTAAGATAGAAATACTAGACATATGTCAAAACAAAAAACAACGACTATTATTAGAAAACAACTACATTTATAAACACAACACATTATTCCCTTATGGACTTAACGACGAATTAAACTACACATACAAACCACAAACAGAAGAAATTTCAACCTATGAAATCAGTTGCAAATACAAAAAAAAAATGAATTTAAAACTAAACCTAATAAAACTAGAGGTAAAACTACAAATAAATTAGGTTACATTGAATTTGAAGAATTACTGGACCCAAAACAAATGTACACTAACAACTTCGTCGATAAATTTATTAAAACATTATTTAAACTAAATAATAATAAATTTATCAAACTCATAGAATATATTAAAATTCATAATCTGACTAACAGATTAATAGATATCACACACGACATCTTTAAATACAGAAAAATTAAACAAACTACTAATAACATTAATATTATCATTAAATTTAATAACAATTTATTTAATCATATTAAATTTAATGATATTTTTAATAACCAAATCATCAATAATCTTTTCCCTATAAAAAATTTAAATTTTAAAACAATCTGGAGATACAATAAAAATATAGGTAATTTAGTTTGCAATTATAACCAATTTATTAATAATTTGGCAAATTTTAAAAAAATTAAATGTAATTGCAACAACTATATTGATAAATATAAGTTCTCAGGTCATATATTAACTAGCAACTTTTCTTTTTTAAATCCAGAATATCAAGAAATTTTAAATAAAGGGTATAAATATATACCTCAAATTAAACACAATTATAATAATACAATTAAATCTATATTAAAAGATATAGATATTTTCATAAATAAAACTAGTATAAAATACAGTATTCCAGAATTTACTTTTCTGGAATGGAAACATAATATTAAAAAGGAAATTATAAATTATTATAATAATACACTTAAATACACAAAACCCAATTCAGACATTCCTTCTTTTAAAGAAAATATAATTAATTTACAGAAGGACTATATTATCACTCCTATAGATAAATGTCCCAATAATTTATCTTTAATTTGTAAAAATCTATACCACGATATACTAAAAAAGGAAATTGATAATAATCATAAATACACTTTTGCTAGAACTACAGGCACAAAAATCAAAAAAGACATCAAAAATGTTGAAAATTCACTAAAAATTTATAATAACCACAAAAATCCAAACATACCAAAGTTCTATATAATTCCTAAACTACACAAAAAACCTATTTCTTTCAGAACAATCACATCTGGTATAAATTCAGTCATAAAAAATATTGATATACAATTAGCCTCAACACTACAATTTATTATAAATAAATTAACTAATAAATATAATTATAAATTTATCGACTCAAATAAAAAAATCATTAATTATTTAATGAACAATTGGACAAACATTGAAACAGTACACACATTTGACTTTGAGGACCTATATTCTAAAATAAATTTAAGAGATCTAAATAATAAAATAACCAATTTATTTAATGAATTCATTAATGACAAAACTTTCTACATTAAAATTATTCATAACAGATATAAAACATTTAAATTAGATCTTAAAACAGCAAAAACTCTACTGGAAACATTTTTAAATTTTAACTATATAGAATTTAAAAATAAAATATATATTCAATCAGAAGGCGTTCCCATGGGTACTTCTTCTAGTCCGTTATTAGCAAATCTAATATTGTTCTGGTACGAAAGAGAATACTTTCTACAAAATAATATTAATTGGCAAATATTCCGATATGTAGATGACATAATAATATTTAATAATCCACTGTTTAAAAAATTAATACCTGAAATATATCCTAAATACTTGAAACTTAAGAACAATGAAAAAATTTATAGAAACAAAAAAGTTAACTTTTTAGACTTGAATATAGACCTTACAAATAGTGCTGTTAGAGTTTATAATAAAAAGAGTAATTATAATTTCAATATTATAAAATACTGTAATATGAATTCTAATATATCATTAAATTGCTGTAAAGGTATATATTATGGTCAGTTTCTAAGATTTTATAGAATAAATAATATATTAGATAATTTCATAGAAGATGTTAAAAATTTAAACATGGAATTTATTAAAAACAAATTTAGTATCAAACAAGTAAAATATTTCAACAGTATATCAATTATAAAATATTTAAAAAAAAATAAATGGAAATATCCATTTATGAAATCAACTTTCTATAATTTCTCTTAATATTAACTAATACAAATTTATAACCTTTAACAGTTAATTAAACTTTGATTAAATAACTGATTAAAAGATTTTTTCACAAGATTTTTAAAGTGTTAAAGTATATAGTTCATTTTTGTTTAATCTCCAATTTCTGGGGAGGAAAATGGAAGTTAAATAAAGGTGAATTTGCACAATTAATAGCTTTATTAAACTCTTATAATTTGCCTTTTTAAAGGAATATTAAAAGATGAATAAGTGTTAAATCAGTTATTTTGATATAACTAGCTGTAAAGATTATAAAATTTAGCTTTCTTCCTTTAACTATTTTTCCTTTCTTTTTTAATTTTCTTGTTGTTCAAAAAAATTCTGAATAAATGGTCTAAATTTGAAATGTGGGGGGACATTCCCCTCCCGCGACATGTGTCAGCCAGAAATAGATACTCACAATGGAGGACGCAGCGGCCGAGGTAGGTTTACAGTTTGAATTTGTTAACACTTGTATCTGTTATATATGTTCATTTAAATATTTCACTGAAACAACTTAATATTAACACATAAAATCCGGTTTAAAAGAGATCTATGACATAATAAAGAAGGGGTGAAATGTCGCTGGAATTTTTATCTGAAGATCCCCGTTCCAGCAGATCTCTTTTTCCAATTCATTTCAATTTAAAGTCTTTTGTGTATGTCTGGTCTACCATTAGGGTTTCAAAACATAATATCCAAACTTATAACAAATGTTAATTCATACTATAGATATATTACTAAATACAACTATTTATAATCATATTATAAAATAAAAAAACCTTTAAAAATCTTTTTAAAAAAAAAAAGGATAAAATATAAAATCATAAAAAAAATATATATATATATACTAACAATCTTATCTACCTTCTTTATAAAACTCTTTTTTTTTTTTCCTTATTATTAGTTTGATTAAAAGTGCATGGTTCTGTCTTTCTCTCTTTTTTCTAACTATTATATATATTCTCTCTTCGATTATTCTATATATAGGATTAGAGTATGTCTGAATGACGTGTAAAAGCCGATGTAATAGACGTTACTTTGTTAATTTTTATTGTTATTAATTATAAATATATAATTAACTTGAGGATGTAGTAGAAGTAAAGGATTTTTTTTTCTCTCTCTATCTACAAATTAATAACATTTTACAAATTTTATAATTTGAATTTAAATGATCATAATAGTGAAGATAATCTTAATACAAAAATGGACTATAAAATTAAATAACTATTTATTATTATATATATATATATATATAATAATAAATAGTTATTTAATTTTATAGTCCATTTTTGTATTAAGAGCATATATATATATATGCGTTGAGGTATGATTGATTTTTGATGAGACATTTGAGGCAACGTGGGATTTACACCCAGGATTACCATAACAGAAAACTAAAAAGATTTGCGACCTCCCCAATCCACCTTAGGTCATTCCTGTCCAAAATACGTCTTGGGATGGCCACCACTACCATCCTTACTGGTCACGTTCTGGCAGATCTCTGGCATATAGATCCAACATGTCCTCACTGCCGGGAAGAGTCACAGACTGTGGATCATCTCCTCTTCTACTGTCTAGCTATTGTACTACACAGGCTACAGACAGTACTTGGACCACAAGACTTCAGCCCTGCCCCTACTTCCTGACTCCCTGCCGGCCTGGAACTACCTGGTTACCTGGTTCACCTCAGCATGATTATTCCAGGATACCTGAAAGACCAATTTTTGGTCGTTGAGTTACAGCTTGCACTTACACTAACAAGGGCCAATAAGCCCGAAACGCTATACATAGTTAGATTTTCTTAATTAATCAAGAATGGGTATTTAGCGTTTCTGGAATAATTAGAAATATACATATTTCATACTTCATCACTAAGGTTGGAGATAATCGTTATTTCTCCTTGGGATGAATTTTGGTTTTTCGTTGGAAAGAAACACATGCGGGATGGTTTTCAGATGTCGTTTTACAATCACAAGCCGCATTATATTATATTTAAATATACAAATAGTTGATATTTATTCCGATAGATGGCGCAAGCCATCAGTAACTTTTAGTTACACAATCAGATGTCCTTTTTTGTTGTTGTTGTTGTTTCTCCCTTTGTTATAATTACATCTCTCGATATTTACCTTCATCTGATCATAAGTAAAAAGGCTATTTGTGAGAAGATGAAAGAAAATATTCCGAAAGCTTTTCATTATGAATATTTAAAAATAGTGTTGCCCTCAGCAGAGCTGACTGCTACAGAACGTGTCTCCAGGTGGCAGATAGGGGAACAACCTTCAGATATGAACCAGGCCAGCTGTGAAACAAGCAGAATAACTCTGACCAATAAGCAGTAGCGGACTAACAGCAGCATTGTTAGAAAGAGGAGAATTTAAATATCCTGACTTCAAGTGTTGATAGACCTCAGCAAGGGTCCCACTCCAGGGATACGGAGGTCTGTACTCATGTTAGAGTCGGTAGCAAAGGTTTCCATGTTAGGAATGGCCTCAAACTACAGGCAAAGTCAGACTTTTAACAAAGTGTGCCTGGATCATGGTGCCATACACCCCATTCCATGAGATCAGCTGGAGGAGCATGAACTCATGGAATTCGTGTAATCTTTACATCAGGGGATAAGAAACAACAAAAATAGTGTTGTATTGCTAGATAGAGATGTAGCCAGATTTTGACAAGATTTTGTATAAACAAACTCAGCGCCGCATAGTGTTATAATTCTATAATATAGAACAACAACAAGCTTTATTAAGACCCTTTAGTCTTATACAGATTCTCCAAGCAGAAATATAGGATACATGCAGGGAAAACAATGATAGAACTTAATGGTAACATGATATTTATATATAGGGAAAATTATATAAATACAATCAAGTTAATAGATTAATCTGGGCAAATTGGATGCAAAGAAAGTTACTATACATGGATTTACCACGTCGTGTTAGGTCTTGTGGAGTTATTTGGTAGCAGCTCTGAGACTTAGCTATGTAGAACTTTTCCTAGTCATCATCCTCGCCCTTGACATTGCCGGTTGGACTTCACTTGTAAGCATTTCGACCTGTGAGTCAATTGTGGAGTCTTCCACTAGTAAATTAGTTGAATCCCTCAAGCCGCTTTTGTAAGATGTAGCCTTGTTAGCTATCCAGGAATACTTACCAACAGAACGAAACTTTGTATTATCTTTTGCCTTTATATTGTTTAGACCATTAAGACAAGTGGTAGATGATCCAAATATATATAAGGCATGCATTCAATAGTAAGATCAACAATCAGCTCAAGTAGTGCAGGCGAAACAATAGACAGATCTATAACTGAGGATCCTTGAGTTGAAGAATAATATTTCTATAATATAGAAATGATTTTTGACCACTACATAACAGAGCTACTCACGTCTGAAGACAAGATTCTTCTCAACAAATTCTTCGACATTATCACCAAACATTTTCCGAACATGAACTCCCCAAATGGCAGGATCTGTCTAGATTCAAGGCGGCTTTAAGCTCCTGATCCGGACGTGCCCTCGGAGAGGGCTGCGTCGATTGTATATATCTCTCTTATTTTTATTAAATAAATATAATTAAAAATAAAGAAAACATATACTGACCAGGAGCACATGTGCTTTACAGAAGGCAGAGCGCCATCTGATAGAACAGAAATAAACTAATCATTGATTTAACCTGTTCCCTGATATTTGGCCAATCCAATTTCTTGATAAATCAAGAAAAGCCATCCACGAACGTGTTTCACGCTGTTGGCGCTCGTCAGCATGGAATAGACTGTTACACTGCGACCAAAAATAATTTTGGTCCCAGAGGCTTCTTGAGAAACCAAGAAACGGGTATTTAAGGCCAAATTTGCGTAAATAAATGTAATTAAAAGTTGATTTTACGATCAATAATGTGTTGTCTGAATACACACACACACGCTTAAAATTCCATGCTGCTCACAAAAAAAAGGGGGCCAAAACGGGATTTGAACCAGGTTCATTGCCGTTGGTAATCGAGGATATTATCCACTCGTCTAATGACTTCTTTGAGTCGGCCATAACCCCTGATGTTTATCTGATGTTTATTTTTATCGTCTCTATATTTATTTACATTTAGGGGGGTGAATGGGCCCCTCAGTAAAGGATCAGTCGTCTGCGTTTCTCTCTACGCCGTTTATGTTATACTTCAGGTAGGAAGTTTTTCTTTCTTGTTATTTTTGGAGTGATATTTTCATGTGTTTAAACTTTATGCTTATACACCTATTCCCCGATTTACACGGTACTTGTTTTACACGGTTTTCCAAATAAGTTTTTTTTGTTGTTTTTGTTTTTATCGCACTATACTAAAATGCGATATTCTACTCTATACTACTTATGTTGAAAAGAATATTGGGAGGCTCTGATTCATGAGGGGGCGAACACCTATTCAGATTTGACAGTTTAATGTACACCTATCCCTCGATTTACACGTTTTTCTCAGGAACGTATCTACCGTGTAAATCGGGGGATAGGTGTATTATGATGCACTAGCGCGCCATCTATTATGAAAATTCTAAACTATTTTAGACGCGTAAGATTCTTTTTGAAATTAAAACAATTTCTACTGCCCATTCTTGATTAATCAAGAAAATCTACCACGGACGTGGCTGTTGGCCTTCGTTAACGTGGTACAAGCTCAACGACCAAAACTAGTCATTTAGGTATCCTGAAATATCATGAAACGGGTAGTTAAGGCCAGAATTGTGTGCGAACTGATAATACGCTTATATATCAATGATTTTAAAAAATGCTAAAATGACCCCCGCGCGATTCTTGTAAAAGTCCAACCCCACTAGCGAGTGCAAGTAACCAAACAGGGATCTAGCATATTTGTAAGTGCAAAGTCGAACTGCTTTTCACATGTGTAGACATGTGGTGCATTTAGAGAGAAAGCAGTCGCTAAATTCTACCTACCATGATTATCATGGCCTGTACCATATGTAGACATGTGGTGTACTTACAATAAAAGCAGTCGCTAACTACCCACCATGATTATCATGGCCTGTACCATGTGTAGACATGTAGTGTACTTACAGTAAACTTCATGTTTACCTAATTGTTGTAAAACTGCCTTAAAGATGTATGTATAACTGAACAAACCACCTTATCTATGACTGTCCGAACATTACAGAAGTGAGACATCGATTGTTCCCTGTTCTAAATGTTTTAACTCTCTTACATCTTTGTCTATATAAATTTTATATACTCTGTCGTTTAAAACATATAAATTTGTAAATTGTAATATAAAGTTAAACCTGTCTATAGCACCCCTCTAAATAGCACCTCTTTCTCTATAGCGCCCCGATTTTAAATATGTAGTACGATGCGATTTACATTAAAAGTGACCTGTCTATAGCACCCCCCTTCTCTATATTACCCTATTTTGGTGAGTCCCAAGAGGGGGCGCTATAGACAGGTTTAACTGTACATTAAAGTGACCTGTCTATAGCACCCCCTCTCTATAGCACCCTATTTTGGTGAGTCCCAAGAGGGGGCGCTATAGACAGGTTTAACTGTACATTAAAAGTGACCTCTCTATAGCACCCCCTCTCCATAGCACCCTATTTTGGTGAGTCCCAAGAGGGGGCTCTATAGACAGGTTTAACTGTACATTAAAAGTGACCTCTCTATAGCACCCCCTCTCCATAGCACCCTATTTTGGTGAGTCCCAAGAGGGGGCTCTATAGACAGGTTTAACTGTACATTAAAAGTGACCTCTCTATAGCACCCCCTCTCCATAGCACCCTATTTTGGTGAGTCCCAAGAGGGGGCTCTATAGACAGGTTTAACTTATAATATTTATATATTGTTTTGACCAAGGACTTGGTTGTTGTTGTGTGATGTAATCAATATATAGCGTGATATGTTTTTAGTTCTTATGATAATTCTGTAATAATATTATACAAATATATAACAGTAGCATACAATATCTTTTAATAGAAACTACATTACCTGAGTTTATTGAATATTAGGT